>QJPP01000853.1:0-143192 GCA_003996215.1 Jaltomata sinuosa
AGAAGAAATCAAAGGATTAAGTTTTATAAAGAATATATTAAAGACGAATTTGATGACGAGCGTGAGATAAAAAAATGAAACTAAACGCACGAGGATTGAACTTGAAAAATTGAACGATTGCAAATGACTCTGAGTTGGCGGGTTGAAAAAATTATCGAGGTTGAGAATAATGTCGATCAATTGAAGACCTATGAGATGCCTCGACTTGCATGCCAAAACTTAGAAATAAAAGGTGCGAAAAGATTAATTTTAATAGCTCAAAAATAGGAACGACACAAGCATTTTGAATGAACGATAAACTCTAAAGAAGTAATCAATTTTGTATAGTCGTTCTTGAACAAATTAGATGGAGAAGATCGAGCAAATGTCGACGAGTGCTATTTGATAGATTGCGCAAATAAATTTGGACATCTACCAATTTAAGAAGCCACAAACGGCACAGAGATTAATGAAAGATTGGAAGAATTTGAGAGCATAAGTAGAAGTTTCATGACGTAGATCGGGCGCTAAATAGATTCTACGAAGCATGAAACTAACGGGACAAATATTCTGTCATTAGAAACAGAAGACTAAACCCGTAAAGGCGAGACTTGAAAAAGCTTGAGAAAGTAAAAATCTATAAACTTTGAATTTTGACACGAGTCTTATAGACGAGCGGAATGAGGGAGCAGAAATTTTGAAATAACTAAGGCAAATTTGATTTAAAGAAGATTATACCCTAAACGGGAGGAGAAATTAATTGAGAACCCTAAAAACTTGAGCGAGCCTAGGATAATGATTCTAAACGGCGCTCTAAATTCTTTAAAGTGCGCTAAGCGCGGAAAGATTAATAATAATAACAATAATAATAATAATAATAATAATAATAATAATAATAACAATAATAATAATAATAATAATAACAATAATAATTGTGAACATGTAAAAAAAAATGCAATAGACAATTAAATAAAGTGATAAATAAATGTAAATCACTATTCTTTAAATAAAGAAAAACAAAGATAATGTTAGTAAATATCAAGTAAAATCATGTAGCAAATAAATTCATATAAGGCACGTAGCAAGTAAGCGAGCAAACGATTCGCATAACATAAGTATATTAAAATAACGCGTCCTAATATACATGTGCCTCTTTATGCCAGAGGTAGGCCTAACGCGTATTTAAAAAATAAATGTGTCACAATATGTCATTCTTTGCTCTTTTAATTAAACAAATCTTATCCTCAAAATAAATAATAAAAATAGCTTTAAGCTGTATTATATGTCAAAAAATACAATAATTAATTTAGAGCAAACGATCCATATTTAGGCACAATCATTTTTCAAATAATGCAACATATAAATGATAAGTGTCACTCGGGGTTGTAAACCCACTCGGACATTTGGGCGAGGTTGACTAATGAACTTAATATACCAAGTATATTAAGCCTCCTAAGTTTCATGATGCATGTACCTAAAATAGGTGTTGGCTTAGCTCTATCTTAGGTGAACTAAGATTTGGATAGACCCGGACTTGAGATTTTCCTATTTGAAAAGGTACGTGGTTACACGGTAGTAAAACTATCCGCTCGCTCCACGCATGCACCGATTCTCTAAATATAAGGTGTTTGAAAGAATTTCGGAGAAGTGAAAGGACACAACTCGCGTGTACAATGTGTGTGAAAGTGTCAAGTTTCCAAAAGTGGAGGAAATATGAACGGAATGACAGTTTAAATAAAGCGGTAACACGTAAGACAATTTAGATAATAGCAAATAAACAATTTATGTCACATAAAATAAATAAAACTTCAAGCAATTAAAGTAAAACAAACAAATACAAAGTGCTTTAATTATTAACCTAAGTTTATTATGGTTTAGAACCTAAATTCCCCAGTGAAGTCGCCAAGCTGTTATACCCCATTTTAACCGAGGTCGAAACGGTGTACAACGTATTGAAAACTTCTAAATTAAATTAAAAGGAAGTCGCCACCTAATTAGTCTTACGGTGAATTAGGACACCTATAATTAACTATGTGATTAAAGCAAATAAAGACTTCATTTTAAAGGTCTACTAAACTTAAGATTCTAAGTAAGGATTCTAATTATCCTAAAGGGAAGGGGTTAAGCATCCTTTAAGATCCGCGAAATTACGGTTAACCGGCTAAACTTAGGTTAATTTAACGAAAAGATTCTTTTTAGTACTTAATCCTTAATAGTAAGTTAATTTTGCGACCTAAGAAATGTAACAAACCTAAGTATAAGATATGATTCTAGGCGTTCCCCAAGACAAGTAACTATGCTCAGTCTACCCCCTTAAAAGGACGAGATGCGAACGAATATATCTCAATACTATCCTAATTGAATTACATGAATCCAAACATAAACAAGACAAGTATTAATACAAAAAAACATAAAAATAACAATGTGCCAAAACGTTAGCCAAAAGGTAACAAAATATATAGGTCTATGCAAGAATATAAAAAGCTCTAAAAGTGCAAGAGAGAGAGCAAATGGATTCTTTTTCCGGAATGGGTAGCCCACTAGAGATGAACGTATGACGAGCGCGGCTCTGATTTGGACAGAGATGGAGGGGTATTTCAACTCCAAATGCGCTCCCGAGTGTACATGTGCAAGAATAAAGAAAGGAAAAGGATTAGAATAGACTTCGATCTTATTAAGAAATAACAAAAATAGAAAAAGGAAACAGCATATAATCCAATATCCTTTAATCAACTTTCAAAACTTAAGCAAAGGCAAAAGCAAAAGCAAAATAAGCGAATAACCATCTCATAATTCAAACGTTTTTAGGTAACTCAAATAAGCTAACCGCACTCTAAATTTATGAATTTGCATTCATGCCTAAACAAATAAGCATGAGTTATAACCAAAACATTTATATAACGGGACAACTTAAACACCTTATAGACATGATTTCTAGGCATCGTTTCGACCTAGAACTCAAAAAAAAAAACTCGAATAGAATAGCGAATACTTTCTTATAGTCGTTCGTCAATTAAACCAATTCTGCCTAAGAATGACGGTTTGAGTGACGGTCCGTCACATGTGTGACGGTCCGTCACCCCCACCGTCGCACCATGGCAGCCAAGGAAGGCGACGCCACTGCCTCAACGTGACGGTTTGAGTGACGGTCCGTCACATGTGTGACGACCCGTCACCCCCACCGTCGCAACATGGCAGTCAAGAAAGTAATGCCACTGTCTCAACGTGACGGTCTGAGTGACGGTCCGTCACATGTGTGACGGTCCGTCACATCGACCGTCAAGATGGTCTGTGTGCCCATGCAATCTTTTTACATTAAAAGGACTTCAACACCATAATCACCTCGATGAAACATGACTCGGAGCTAAACATAATACGTCTTTCAACCTCACTTTTATCATATTTTTATAGCTAAACTAGGTAAAAACTATTCATGGCAAATAATCTTCTTAAGCAAGCAAATTCTTACCAAAAAAAGAGACAAACAAAAGAGTGAACAACATAGTTAAATCGCAGATTCGACAAACTTCATTCTTAACAAACTACAGCCAACCTTTTATGGTCCTAATTAATCCATTTACATGCTTATTTTCTTATGAAAAAGCTGAAGATAAAAACGGACCAACAGGAAACATTACACATAAATTATGCAAGAACACTTATACATACATTTCTTGGAATAAAAATAAAAGGGTAGGAGGGGACGGATGCTGACCTTGTGTGGAGCAGCGGACTAAGGCGTTCTTGACCACGAATCCACACTCGAAACTCGATGAAACAAAACAACAGATGCTATGAGAACTCTAGAACCAAAATACGAAATTCAAGCAGCCGTTCAAAGAAAACTTTAAGGTGGTTTTTATAGCTGAAAAACTCCTTTAAAATGCTCTCCAACCCTTGGTATTTATAGGGGCTAAGCTAGGGTTCATGGGGAGATTTTTGGGCGGGAACTTGGGTGAGATTTTGAGTTTGAAACTTTTAGAGAGTTGTGACAAACTTACACGTTTTTGGCCTCTGATTTTCTCTGCCATGGCCACGTTTTTGCCAAGGTGAATTAAAGTTCTCCTCAAAATGGTGCAACTCCTCTTGGTACCAGAGGATTCTCAAAGATTTTGGTATAAAAATGGGAAGTCTCTTTATGTCCATGCCAAGAAAGGACGGAGAGAGGGATTGCTTTGCTCGGAATGGAGCATGCAGGCTTTTTGAGATTAGCTTGGCTGGATGAACCTTGTCACAAATGGAGGAAAAAGCCAAAAGACTCCTCTGCCATGGTGCAGAGGAAGAGAAACGATGGAAAGGGAAAGGAGAGAGTGAGGAGCGGCTGGTGCAAACCAAGCATGCTTTAGGGTTTCAAAGGGTATGTTAGGTATTTTAGGTAGCTTAAGTGAGGGTATTTTTGGTAGTTCAAGCAAACAGGGGTGAGTTGGATTTTGACCGGCAAATGGGGGACTGACACGCGGCGAGGAGGAAGTTGGGTGTGTGCAAGATGTGTGAGGCACATGGAAAGCGTGTGCTATAGGTGTGTTTGTGACTGTTGGTCGCTTACGTGGCGCTTACGTGGCATCCACGTGGGTTAAAACGTATTCCATTAAAATAAAATATATGATTAAAAGATAATTATAAAAATATTAGGCAAAAATCAATATCGTAGGAATTACGATAACGTTTATAAAAGTTACAAAATCAAAAGAAATATTCATAGGAAATGCAAGCAAACACGGAAACGGAAGGAAAAACGAAAAAAAAAGATTTTGCTTAAGAGTGACGGCTTGAGTGACGGTCCGTCACATGTGTGACGGTCCGTCACCCCCACCGTCGCCCCATGGCAGCAAGGAAAAGCAATTGCCACTGCCCCAAGGTGACGGTCTGGGTGACGGTCCGTCACATGTGTGACGGTCCGTCACATTGACCTTCAAGGTGGTGGCGAGAAGGCAGTGCTACTGCCTTAAGTTGACGGTTTGTGTGACGGTCCGTCACATGTGTAACGGTCCATCACATTGACCGTCAAGGTGGTGACGACCTCCGTCCTTTGCTAAATTAAAAATAACGAGCACGCTGCTAGATTTAAAAATAATAACAATAATAAAGTAATAATAATAATAGTAGTTGTTTAAGTATAATAAAAATAAATAAAAAATATTATTAATTTAGAAGCTCGAGAAAATAAAAAGGGCGAAAGGAGGGTCAAAATTGGGTGTCAACAGCCTCAACTCACCCACCTTGGGAACACATAAGCGACCATGATAACGAAGCTCACCATCTCCCCCTTGGGAGAAAACCTCAACTTTCTGCTGATGAACTGCACCCTTCAGCTGAAGCAATATAGGATCACTATCCTGTTTTTCCTTAACCTTCGCTACAATGAAGATTTTGACCCATTCTGAACTATCACACCACCATCTGACGTGTACATAAGGCAAACTCCTAAGCGAGCAAGCCGATGGACCTCTCTGGCTAATTCTTTCTTCTCTTCCTCGACATGCGATACGCTACCCATAGACAGTCTACTGAGAGCATCAGCCACTACGTTGGCCTTACCCGGATGGTAGAGCACATTCATATCATAATCCTTGAGAAACTCAAGCCATCTCCTCTGACAAAGATTCAACTCTTTATGGGTGAACACATACTGGAGGCTCTTATGATTTGTGAATACATCAACATGGACACTATAAAAGGAGTGTCTCCAGATCTTTAAGGCAAACACAACAGCTGCAAGCTCGAGGTCATGAGTCAGGTAGTTCTTCTCATAGATCTTAAGTTGTCTGGAAGCATAAGCTATGACTTTACCCTGCTGCATCAAAACGCAACCTAGGTCGACCCTGGACGCATCGCAATAAACCACATAACCATCTGAACCCTCTGGTAGAGTCAAGACAGGAGTTGTAGTCAACCTAGTCTTCAGTTCCAAGAAACTTTTCTCAGACTCATCTGACCACTGAAACTTGACCTTTTTCTGAGTCAACTTGGTCAATGGGGCAGCTATGGATGAAAATCCTTCGATGAACCTCCTGTAATAACCAGCCAAACCCAAGAAACTTCTGATGTCTATCGGAGAGGTGGGTCTGGGCCAGTCCTTTACTGTCTCAGCCTTCTGAGAATCAACTCGGATGCCTTCACTAGACACCACATGACCAAGAAAAGCAACTGATTTCAACCAGAACTCACACTTACTGAACTTGGCAAATAAATGGAGGTCCTTGAGAGTCTGCAGAATGACCCTCAGATGAGTTGCATGCTCCTCCTCATTTCGAGAATAAACAAGGATATCATCAATGAAGACAATGACGAACAAGTCCAAAAATAATTTCTAAACACCTTGTTCATTAAGTTCATGAAAGCTGCAGAAGCATTGGTTAGTCCAAAAGACATAACTACAAATTCATAGTGACCATATCGAGTCCTGAAGGTTGTCTTCGGGATGTCACTACCTCTGACTCTGAGCTGATGATAGCCGGTGTTTTATGGAAAAAAATTGCTTTTATGTTTCGACTTATTGAAAATTCATTTCGAAAACCAAGTTAAAGTTTCAAAATATTTTCAATTTTAAAGAAGAGTCGCCACTTAGTTTTATAAAAGTAAAACCAAGAAAAACTTGAAAAAATATTTAAAATCTTAAAACAGAAAAAAGACTTCAAATATTTAAGAGATTAAGGGTAAGAGGTTTATATTAATATTTCGAGAAAGATTTTAAGGCACTCGAAATATTCGCTAACTCACGGTTATCCGAACTTGTTTTAAAATTAACTTATTTTAGACTAATTTTTTGAAACGATCTTGTACTTTGATCAGGAGAATGATTTTTTAACAAGAAAATATGACTAGAGGCTAAGTGACAAATCTAAAGTTGACATTCTCGGTAAACGATTTTGAAAAAACAAATGAATTCATTTTTTAAGAAAACAATAAGGGTGCCTGATTTTTGTATTTAAAGCTAGGAAACATTTTTCTTGTGAAGGAATTGATTATAGGAAAGTAAATTTAATTAAGGCAAGTGTTTAAACAAGAAAGGTTCTTCCTTTGGGATTTCGACTAAGCTAAATAGTTAGTGTAAATTAATTACAAATAATTCTAATCAAACAAAATATAAAGAGTTTATAGGAAAAGAGAAGGAATTAAGCTCTTTGGCTTAATCAATAATTATTGGACTCTCAGTCCATAAACCTGTCCTAAACTAAATTTGGGTTTTGAAACCCGATTGTCGAACTCTTCGAATTTTAGTTCAATTTCCCTGAACTTTTCTGCCTGTTTTGGGCTACTGTTGCTGGCCCATTCTTTTCAAATCTAGTCCATTTTTGGACTACCTCCGTTGCTGCTCCATTTTTTCTTCAAGTTTCTTGCCCATTTAGCCCACTCGAAATGCAGAAGAGAAATGGAGTCCGAAGTGGACTCGAGGGGTTCCATGCATAAAAGAGAAAAAAATAAAGATTAATATCAACCCAAAGAGATATGAGAAAGCAATTAAGGAGCAACAAGACAGAAAGAAATAATAGACTTATTATTTAACACGATCATGTCCGTTTACGAACCTAAAGAGACAAGATGCTGTAAAAAAACTTGATCATGCTAGTGACAGAAGGAAGTAAATCCTAATTTCTAATATCATGAGTTTATCCCATTAATGAGAAAGCCAGTGTTGACATGCCATATTTGATTGACAAGATTTCACCAATTTCTCAATATTCTAGATAAGAGCATACTCCTAATAAATCAGATGAAGGAAAATATGAACATTCAGATGCAACGCACATTCTTTTCAAAACAAGGTCATTGGTAGAGAAAAGTTTTTAAAAAGACGAGAGAATTTGATCATATAAAGGCGAGGCAGTCCTTTTCTTTGGCTAGTTAACATGTTGCTGGGAATTAGTGAAGCCAACAAACAATCAGTCTCAAATCCAATTCACCTGATAATAGATCAGGTCCTTTTACCATGCTGACTTATTAACCACTAAACCAAATGCTTATTGATAGCCTTAGTCAGCTCTCTAGTCCCAACAAGGTGAAGGAAGAGGGGTAAATTCAAGTCTTGACAGTGATTACATACCTCACATACTTGAAATTCATACATGCAAGAAGAGGGTTATGAGCAGTGGGCTGCTGGGGAAATTGTTTGTTGGTCCAATGATTTGGCTGAAACAAGAGGGTTATATAAGGTTGGTTTAAGTAATGGCCATATTTTTCAAAATATGGTCATCTGGTCTTTAGGAAACAACCAATTTGGAAGTGATTAGATGAAATTCGACTAGGATTTAAATAGTTTTTTAAGAAATTAGGCTAGAATTGGAGTAGAGACGAATCAAGTAAAATCAATTCTTGATCTCAATTAATTTAAATGATTTTACCTCATTTAAAACTATGAAATTAATCGTTCAATTAATCTCTCATTTTGAATTAAATTGGAGGAAAATCAAGCGTTAAATCTCTTAAAAGGATTTTCTTGTGAAATTAAACTCTAAAATAGTTCTTTAAGTAAACTTATATAAATTTCACATAATTAAATATGAAAAATATAAATTGTTACTCAGAACTATTATAAAGCTGATTTGAAAATATTTTATCCTTTTTACAAAATAATTATTTTAAAAATTGTTTAAAGTTTAGAAAAGGCTCAAGATTAATTCATAATTTGGAGGATAAAAATTGGGTGTCAACAACTGCCCCTCCCTTTGGGTAGGGTGGATGTAAGGAACCATGGACAAAGGGAATTGACGTTCCCAATTTTATCTGACCACAGATTCATCTTTCGAAAGCGGTTATCTCTAGCACGAATTTTAAGGAATCATGGACGAACTCCGGCATCGAGTTTCCTACATATCCTAGATTACATGAGAATTCGGGCCACTTGTAGTTCAAGACGCTTGATTTTACGTACGATTTTAAAAGAATTGCAAACTATTCCGGTTTTAGAGTACGGAGAGACCGAAAAGCTGGGGAATAAGAGAATTGGAGGGAGTTTGGAATGCAGTCAAGTTTTCAACACAAAGCCCGCCTACATATCCCATGACTTAGGAATCAGGCTGCTTGTAGTTCGACTCAATCGGTTAAAAATGTGATCTTTATGTTAAGACAACCTTTGGCTCGGGATGAGTGACAAATGGGTTGAGCTATAGAAAAGAGGCTTGTAACCTCTCAACTATGAATGTGGTGCACTTCACACCCATAAATAAGATTTTACCTGGGCATAATTTCCAAAGCTCGAGGTGTATCGTTACTCGAATTTTAAAAAGAAGGAATATTGCTTCCAGCGTGAGTTCAAAAAGTATACTGGATGCAAAACTAAGACCCAAAGATATGAAATACCCACATGCCTTCTGACAGGGGTGTGGTTTGATGGCGGTGGTAGTCGTTCCTCAGCTCACGTCCAAAGAGTTTGGTATTCCTCTCCGGACTATGTCCAGTTCGCTGCTAAGAAAAAGTTTCACGTTGTGATGCGTCCTTTTTGGTGTAGTTCGCACCTGTGGCTTTGCTTTGAGAATTTCATCCTTCTCAGATGCTCTCGACAACATCTCAAAAAAAATTGTTAGTGGTAAAGTAATTCCTTTTGGAGAGATAGTTTCTTTGCCATACCTCATCCTTTGGGTTACGTTCGAATCCTGTGTTGTGACGTATTTTTGACGCATTTCGTACCTATTGTTCTGGTTCAAGATTTTTATCCTCTAGGATATTCTCGACAATATTTGAAAACAAAATGGTTAGTAGTAAAGTATCTCAATAAAGAGAGATAGCATTGTACCTCATTTTTCATGTTTGTTGCTTCTTGAAGAAGATGTCGTCATTTCCTATCTCTGTTTTAGAAAATAGCGACTTTCATGACGAGAATGTGATAGCCTTCACGGCGGTATGTAATGGTATTCGTAATCGTTTGCGGTATTCTCTTGAACGTGATAGCCTTCGTGGCTATTGACAACAGTCTTTGCATATGCCTTTAGGGCAAATCTTGCGCATCATCTGTATCGGTGCGACTAACAGATATTCCCTGAATTGTCAGGCTTTGGGTAATCTAGCACATCATTCGACTTTGGATAGAGGCGGCTTACAGATGCCTTTAACTTGTCAACTTTAAGTAATCTTGCACATCATCCGACTTTGGATAGAGGCGGCTTACAGATGTCCTTCGAATTTCTAGTTTTTGGGTAATCCTGCACTTTTATCCGATCTTGGAGGTAATCGCGACTTACAGATTTCCCTTGAATTGCTATCCTTTGGGTAGTCCTGCATAATATCAACGTGGATATGTCGTGTCTTATAGATAACCGTTGGACTATCAATTTTTGGGTAGTCGTGCACCTTTATCCAATTTCGGATATCATTGCGACTTGCGCATTACCCTTAAATTGTCAATTCTTCGGGCGATCTTGCACACTATCCAGTTTCAGATATCGCTGCATCTTACAGATAACTCTTAGTCTGTCAAGTTTTGGGCAATCTTGCACACTATCCAATTTCAGATATCGCTGTGACTTACAGACGATCTTTGGCCTTCTAATTTTGGGAAAATCCAGTTTATCATCCGATTTGGATAGCGTCTTACAGACATCCCTCGGACTATATGCTTTTGATCTCGACGGCAAGCGATATTTGATTATAGGAGGTGACAAGGCCTTTGCCACATCATCAAATATAGATGCATCTTCTGGTGGTCGACGCTTTCGAATAAGAGTGCATAAACATCCTCAACGTCAGACTCCACAGTCTTACGCGATATCGGACTTGAATATGTCGGATGCCAGACTTGGCATAATAATAATAATATCCTCAATGTTAGACTCCTCCATATCACGCGATATCAGATATAAATATGCCAGGCTTGGCATAATGATAAGGAAGTAAATACATCCTCAATGTCAAACTCCTTCGTCTCACGCGATATCGGATATAAATATGCTGAATGTCAGACTTAGCATAATGATAAGGAAGCAAATACATCCTCAACGTCAGACTCCTCCATCTCACGCTATATCGGATATAAATATGCTGAATGCCATACTTGACATAATAAATAATAATATCCTCAATGTTAGACTCTGTCGTCTCATGCGATATCGGATATAAATATGCCAAATTTGACATAATAAAGGATGCATACATATCTGTGGCATAAATATGCAAATGAAAATATCCTCAACGTTAGACTCGTTTGTCTTACGTGAAGTTGGATACAAATACGCTCTTGGGTCGATCCCACAGCTAGTGCGACTTAAGGATGCCTCTGAATATCATCCTCTTTGAAACCGGCTGGTAGAGGGACATAATATTCGCAGCAAATGTATCTGCGGTATTTAATGATGATGGTCCTCGCGACATGGTCTTCTTGACATGGTCCTCTCGACATGCAAATATGATATGGTCCTCTTGACATGGTTCTCTTGACATGCAAATATGACATGGTCCTCTTGACATGGTCTTCTTGACATGGTCCTGTTAACATGGTCCTCTTGACATGCAAATATGACATGGTCCTCTCGACATGCAAATATGATAATGATGTGGATGATCATGCAATGGTATGTGTAGCAGTTGCAGAAAACATCACCTTTGATTTTTATGTTGTCTTGTTGACTCCTTTGTGTGTGCATGTGCACAAGGCAAACAATTAGTAGACACAGCCGCTTTTACTAGAGACCACAATCAAACTTGAAAACGTTAAAGACAACGTCTATAAAGCTAATCAAAACAACTTTGTTTCAAATGTGAATGAAATGGTCGTACCCATTTCTGGAGACAGCCACAAGTACCATTTTCGAGCATCGTCTGTCTGTGGTGTTTTCTGACTTGCTGGGGATTGGCGGAGAATGTCGCCGATCTCTCATTTGGTGTTCCAATTGAAGTTGACCCAAAATGTCTTGATCTGCTTGGGGACTCGAGGATGTTGTCGATCTCTCTTTACTTAGTAGCTCTTGCGAACTACAAGAAGATTTGCCCGTTCTAGGGACTTTTACCTCTTTGGCTCCTTCCCACCGTTTCGGCTTTTAATGTCAAATTTGGGGCATCTGGTCTTGTTGCATTTCTTTGAACGTGTTGGATAGCGAAGGGATTTTGCTGGTTTCTAACATACTTTTTAGGACAACCTGCATTCACAAAAAAAATTGTTAGTTTTTGGTGAAACTGATCTGTGTTGACCTCCTTCGATTTTTTGCTCCTTGCTTTGTCTTTTCTGGGTGCTTTCCACTCTCGGGTACTCATCGTCCTCGACTCCCCGGGTCACGGTAGACATAAGATAAAGTCAAATTATAAAGGAGTAAAACTAATATATTTGTAAGGATTTTTCAAACAAGTTCTTCGGAAAACAAAGAATTTTGAAAAAAGGCTAGTTTGAAAAGGTCTCTGCTCGTCATGTCATGTGCTAGCTCAACAAATATACTTTATTCGAGGCCTTGACATTTCTTACATACTGCTGGCGGACTCTGAGGATTCTTTGTCGTCCTAGCTGAGGAGTTTCAAAAATATATATATTTTTCAAAAATCTGTCATAGCTGGGGATTAATCCCCCTCAGACTTTGTTATAATTGGGGATTTTTGATGTAGATTCTGATCCCTCGGTGTTGGGGAACTCTTCGGAGTTTAATTCCAAACTCTTGAATGAAGCTTGGTGGAAATTTTGAGGTCTTTCTCAAAATTTCTACCCAGTTAAAGATTTTGCGATGAATCTCACTTCATTGGCAAGGGACTTGAGACTCTGTGGGGATTACGAGATTCTTTCTCGATATTCGTTTCGGTTGCTCTTCGGCACATTTTATATTCTGACTTGTTTGGAGGACGATCTTCGCCATCTGAATTTTTGAGATTCCTTCCTCGAAAATTCTGCCCCAGTTTCTATTTCCTGGGTGATATGACCGAACCGTTGTGGCGCCTACGTATCTCGTTGAGGCAGAAATCAGGTCAAACATAGTTCCTGCATTTGAAGTGAGAGAATGTTGGAAATAAATAAAGGGGTGACCGAAGCCGACAAAGGCCACTTACGTATCTCATTCTTGAGAATTCAGGTCGAACGTAATTCAAGATAGGAGGGAAAAGATAGATTTTTCTAAGGGGTTGACCGAAGCCGACACAGGCTACCTACGTATCTCATTCTTGAGAATTCAGGTCAAACATAGTTCTTACATAGAGGATAGGGAGTTTTTAATGCTTTTACTAAGTGCAAAATGATTACAATCAGAAAATGCGATTACAGGGAAAGAAATAGAAGGAAAAGAAATCGGCTTTGGGCGTACTATCTCTTCGCAGCATCGGAGTTGCTATAGGCTTGGGCCATACTTGATCATCCATCCCAGATAAAATCAAAGCTCCTCCAGATAGCACTTTGTGGACGATGTACAGTCATGTCCAGTTTGGTGCAAACTTTCCTTTGTCTCATGGGAGAGAAGGATTAATTGTCCATTCCCTGGATTGAATTTTGGATTGACCAATAGATTTTGAGAGATGATGTTTGTGCTCGTTCTCGTCCTATTATTGTAGGACCAGTCAAAGATGTCGATGTATGACTTGAGCATACTAATAAGTTCTTTCTTTGCGCTTTCGACAAATGAACACCGACGTTGATTTCCTTAACTTGATCGTTGCCTCCAATATTGACCACCTCAAACTCTTTTAGGTGGGGCCTTTCCTGGTCTTCAAAGTTCTTGGACTTCTTGGTTGTTCGTTCCAGGACCATGATTTCTTCAACATACCCTTCAAAATCATTATCGTCTAGCTTGGTTTATTCGTTAAGATCTTGACATGACATGATAGTGGCAGGTTTTAACTTATTATTACTGAAACCATAAACAAAACAAGTTAGATGGTACTAAGTAAATAAGATAAATAACAAAGGTTTTCAAAATATGGGAGGCTTTCATTGAAATCCTAAAATATTTGCAAACTATGACTATAACCCACATGAATGCGGGTTTGTGCCTTTTGAAAAGCGGTAAAATGGTGTGAGGAAATTGAAAACATAAACGGTGGGTCACAGAGCCTCATCCAGACCATCACCGATTTTTCATAAAATAGAGTCTTTGTCTATCCAGCCGAGCGGAGAGTCACGAGGAGAGTTGCGACCCAATTCTGTAGCTTTTCGCCGGGCTTGGCATCCCTAATCATGGATGCCTGAGGATTTCATCTCTTATAGCATCGCATTCTTTGAACAACTTCCCTATTACATCCTCTAACGCATCGCTGGGAGGACCGATACGCACCGGGAATGATTGATATAAGTGAGGGAGTGACTTAGGTAGTCCTGACTGCCTCTCCGCCTTGTCTTCTTGGACTACATACTCTAAAGTCTAAACCCTGCTTGGTCAGCTTTCCAGGGATGCTTATTTGCTCAGTTATACTATCAAAATTCTTGCCTAACCCAAAACCTAGCTCGTACCAGCTCCTTAGCATCGTGGTTGCAAGCATTTTATAGATGGGTCGCATGAGAATTTGAGGAGCAAGATCCTCTCCGGTGGCATCGCTCCCCCTCGGGACCTCTTTAGTCGCGGGGACACAACCATTAGGGAGGCATATGTGACTCCCTTCACCGTGGATCACCCCCTCATGTTCTTCCCAGATGAACTTTAACATTTTATGCAAAGTTGAGGGCATGACTTCAGCTTCGTGGATCCATGGTCTTCCCAAAAGCAAGTTGTAGCTGGTGGTAATATCCATGACTTAGAATTCTACTTGGAACTCAGCGGGTCCCATCCAGATGTGCAAATTGACCTTTCCGATAGTGTCCCTTTGACCCTTATCGAAGGCTCTCACGTTGATCCCTGCTCTGGTGAACCTTTCCCGGATCATAGTCTAGCTGAGTGAGTGTGGATAGCGGGCAAATATTCAGACCCAAACCATCATCAATCAAAACTCCATTTATAATCTTTTCTTGACATTTACATGTATATTATTTTTTATAATATTTTATATATATAAATATTTACTGTGATATAATTTATAAATATTTCTTAAACTTTTTCATAGTTTTTATCTTTCAACACATTATTTCAAGTTTAAACTTAGAATTTTAAATGGTCCAATAAGTTTTATAACCTATAGGTCATAGATATTAGTAACTCACCCAAATTAATACTATAGCTAATTTTTTTTTATTCAATTCAACACTAGGAATGACAATCATGTTACATATCTATTCTTTAATTTTACATAAATACATAAACTAATTTTATTTTTTTGTTTAATATTTAATTATGTAGTTAATACTTATTAGACTTATTTTAGCATGACTTAATACTTTTAAATTATGATTATTTTTATTATGACTTATTAATATGCAATATTTATTCTATGTGATTTTATTGTCATCACTCATTTTTTTGTATTTTTTTTAAGAAATACCTTAGATAGTTGTATCTTGCTATGACTTAAGAAATATTGAATCACAAGTTAATTATATGTTTGTATGAAGACTTTACCGGGAAAAACTCAAAAAACCCAAAAAAACTCGCGGTTGAAAAACCAAACTTTTATTAGTTTGGTTTGATTTATAAATTTAAAAACCCGACACTAATAATTTGATTTGGTATTTAAAAAAATTGAACCAACCCGATTCATGTACACCCCTAGATACCATCACTGTCTAGGAATACCTTAAAACAACTAAACAAAGAAGTGTAACTTACATAAAACACACATCTTTGGGAGCTAATTACTCTTTTTCCCACCTCCTTTACCGCTCAGATACATCGCTTCACCTCTGGATACATCGGTTCACCTCTGGATACATCCCCAAACTACTCGAATACATCGAAATCCCATTGGATATATCCCAAGACCACTCGGATACATTGGCATTCTTTTGGTTTTACCTTTTCTACATCGGGTGGGATGTATCCGAGATGAGGCGCTGTATCACGAAGTGAGGTGATGTATCATGACCTGGGGCGATGTATACGAGTGTTTTATGTGGTATATTAAGTAATTAAAATAAAGTAGTGGGAGAGTTAGTAAATATGGTAAGTAGTTATATCTCTTTAGGTAGTTTAACCAATAAAGAAGTAGAGTCAGAGTTGGGTGTTTAGATCAGCCAACAACTTACTCTGAAACTCCAAATGTAAGAACCCTCATATCCTAAAGCACCGTATTGATAAATCACATATCTTTATGTTTTCCTTTCATAAATAAATATTTATGATTACAAATTTTCAAACACATAATTTTATAAAGATCCACTGATCAACAAGAGTACTAGTAACTAGTTATTTTTAATATAATCATTTCACATGGTACAGACAATCTCTTCCATTGAGCCTGAGTTTTTTTTTTTTTTGCAAAATTTAGAATGATAGACCTTATTTTACAAAATATAAACTTATGGGTCAAGTTTATATTTTTAATTTTTTTTTTGATATATCATGTTTTTCTGAGAATCTCGAAATTGAAAATCATGATCCCAAATCACATATCATGTGAAAAATTTGAATTAAAGAGTTACCAAAAAATAGAAAAGACATTATTTCTTAAACGAACTAAGAAAAAGTAAGAAAAACAAACTAAAACAAAGGGAATAATAAATATGAAAAAAAAGTTGGGTAGAAAATTAAGTATTAAAGAATATTTAGTAGCCATGGAAATGTGTTAGTTTAATTTATTTTTACATTTTAAATTTATGATATTACCCACAAGATATGGCTATACACAATAAAATTTGTATCGAGAAAATAATGATCAAAATAGAAAAATATTGTGACTGTTACAACTTTTATGAATGTTCTAATTTTTTTCAATATGAATTCAAGGGTTTTTGAATTACAGAAACCGCAATGTTTGCACATTTAATTTTATACTAACAAGTTGTTATCGCATAAGTACAAAATTAAATGTGTAGACGTTAAAACTTTGACTACTATATTTTGAATATCGAAATATCTTTTTTTGTGTAACTAATTAACAAAGAGAGTTGCTTGTACTTTCTCTTTAATATATATTTCTACATATGTAAGGTGTTAATATGATATAATTGAGACGTTTTTTAAAACAAAAAAATTATAATTATCTATTATATAAGTATATATAAGTCAAAGTTGAACAAACAATGATTATCGGTTTACCATGCATATCACAAAATATTAAAATCAAATTTAAAATTATCAAATCATATCAAATTAATTTCATATGGTAATGGTATAGCATTTTTGAATATTGAAAATCAAAATTACCGAATTAAAATTTCAATTGAGCAGGTTTACTATTTTAAAATATCCTACATGCTAGCCTTAAGTGGAAAAGTTAGAACTTATGTATAATGAGTGATATACCCAAGTTTTAATTTTTGCCTATAAGATAGAAATTCTGGTCAATTGAGCAGGTTCAGTAGAGGTGTTCATGGTTTGGGTAAAAATTGATCAAAACCAAAAAATTGAACCTAACCGATTAAATAAACTGATTTTATTTGATTTGTTTTGGTTTGAATTTACATTTTTAAAATTCGATAATATCTGATTTCGTTTTGATTTTGTTCAAAAAAACTGAATAAATAACCGAATCGATAAATTATATACCTATTTTTTATAATTATATATACACCATATCTTATTTTTATGAACAGTTTTAAATATTTTATATGTTTTTGTCAAAATTTATTTATATTTTAAATATCTTGTATTAGACGTACGCCATGTTGTGTTTTATGTGGCAATCTCAGGTAATTTTTTTTCTTTTTGAATGAATTGTTCTTTTTTTTTTTTGAATGAATAATTTTTTTATTTTCATTTATGATTAATAACCGAATAACTGAGTCAAAATCAATAATAACCAAACTGATAAATAAATATTATATTTGATTTGGTTTGGTTTTAATAATTTAAAAATTAATTTTATTGGTTTGATTTTAGTTTTGATCAATAACCGATCCAAATCAACCCGTGAACACTCCTAAGGTTTAGTGTCTTAAAATATCCTGAACATTTACCTTATAGGGAAAAGTTAAAATATTATGAAGCGAAAACTATTTAAAAAGAAAAATGTTAAGAGGGCAAAAAAATCAAGATCACCCCTTATGAAGATTATTTTTATAAGATTTTTCTTATCGGGACAAAGTATCAAGACAAATCCATCTTAAGGCCATTTCTGAACTTGACCGCCGAAAAGAGCTAAGATGAAAGGTTGATCTTTAAAAGTGAAAATGGCCAAAATTAAATTTAAAAATTAATCAGTCCTCTTTAAGCCATAGTCACAATTATTTCAAACATAGCCGACTTGCATTACAATTATGACCAATTATTGATATAATAATCAAATCAAATCAATTATTTTTAATTAAAGGTATTTATGAAACAAAGACAACTTGTAATAAAATTGAGATGTATCATTTAATTAATTTACTTAAGCTTCTTAATTTAACAAAATAAAGTATTATTTGTAATAATGAGAATTGAAATCAACAGAAAATCATTGCATAAACATTGTAATAAGTCTTGCTCCGCTTTTTTTTTCGAGGGGACTATGTCCAGGTTGAGCAATATCTACCGACAGTTCGGAATTGCTACAATCATCAGAAGGCAACATTAGCTTTTGGATTTGAATAAAAAACTATAAAAAAATACCTGTCATACTGCAAAAATAAGGAGTGGTATTATTGGACCACCTTCTCGAGATCCAAGGGAATGCATATACATCCACTGCTACATGGGCAGACGACAGCGCATTGGGGAACCTTTGTTTGGGATGCAAAGGAACCTGAAAAGGCAGCAGTTAGAGAATATACTTCAGACTAGGAAGTAAAGCAACATTAATGTCAACATCAGAAGGCAACATTATACTTCTCATTTGAAGGGATAAGTGTCTTGAATCACAACATAACTCAATTGAGTTCTCAAACCTAAACGGAGGTCTGTACCTATAGACTATTATTGCATATCATAAGTTCATGTGATACTAGTCTACTAGACATAACACAAATTAACACTTTATTCTTGTGACAGAAATGTCACCAAGCTCGAATTATCCAAATTTTCACCATAGTACATCTATTATACAAGAACTAGAAAGAAAACTTTTTAAAGAAGTCATATGACCTTGGACATCATAGCAGAAGATAACCTTACCTACAATTGTCCATACCCAAAATCTCACCTTAACCTTGTCATGATACTATCCCCCAGTCCTTGACCCATATCTCAGCCAAAGGATCTCAGAGGGAGATATCTTACTATACTTAGGCAGGGTGTGTGCACTTTTGAGTACTGCAGACTGTGTCTTAACAATCACAAATGAACACCCATATCAGATATACACAACCAGCTATTTAGTCCTTATCACTGTAAACTTATGCAAACTTACAATATTTCGTTGGTTGTTAAGAATTTCTCCGCGTTTGGCCTGTGAGATTTCACGAATTTTTTTTCGGCGTTTCACATCCGCCATTTCTCCAACTCTAACTTTATAGATTTTTTCCCTTGAACCAAATTGAGTACTCATGGGTTTCTAAGGAAATGAGACGACTCTTTCTTGAACTATATCATAAACAGATTTTCCCCTCCACACCAATCACGAATTTTTCTCTATTCCTCTCGTATATCGTCGTAACGCCCTTAATGCTAGATTTTGAAAAAGACTTTTCATGTCATTCCCATTTAGGTCCGATTCGGATCCCTATGTTGTTTCCTTTTCCTTTCGCACCTTTTCCTCGAAATGAGAAAGAAGGTGGTACACTTGAATTGTATTATTTAAGTGCTTATTGCTTGCCAAAAATCCTACTTCTACAATTGGTAGGTCACCGAGTTATTCAAATGAGTCGTGTTTTCCGTGGTTTTCCCATGTTACAACTTCCCATGTTCCTGTGGAAATGAAATCAAGAAAAATGAAAAAAAAATAAAAGAAAGAGGAATGACAGTCAATCTCAAATTAATGTTTTTTTTTGGTAAACTCTTCCAGAGGAGGCATATCATCAAGCTCTGGGTTTTTGAGAATTTCTTCACCTTCGCCCTTTGAGATTTCACTGTATCTTTTTCGTCGATTCTCATTCGCCATTTTTTCAACTCTAACTTTATAGTCTTTTCCATGGGTGGCTCCAGGATAAGGCTAGTAAAGTGTTTGCTTTAGGCCCCCAAAATTTTGAGGCCCCAAACAAATTTAATAGCGAATTTTATTATTTTAAGTTCACTTAAAACAATATTGAGGATTGTAAAAAATAAAAAAGTATAAAATTTAAATAAAAAAAGAAAGAAAGAACTTTTTTTTTATCAGAAAATATTTTAGAACTTTGAATTAAACAACTCAAGTCTTCATATTAATAAATAAAAATTTTGCAACAACATCCAAGATAATGAATTGCAAACAAATGTTTAACATCTCATTAACTAGAATTAATCCTTATTTTTATAAATAATAATATTACTATGTGAAGTTAAACACTTAGTGTCTTTTAAAATACTACACTAAAAATAAGTAGTATGTAAAAATAAAATAAAATCTAAATTATTGTTATTTTTATGTGTATCTGCATATATTTAAGCCCTCTTGTTAAAGTTTGGCTTTAGGCCACTAATTTTATTGAGAGGCCCTTAGTCTTTTCTCCTGCATTAAATTGAGTACCCATGGGTTTCCATATCGGTTCCTGTAGAAGGAAAATGAAATCAAGAAAAATGAAAACAAAGGAAGAGGAATGACAGTCAATCAAAATTCAGTTTGTAAACTTTACCAGAGGTGGCATATCATCAAGCTCTGATTTCCCGTCGAAACTTCGATCAGAAGTCATAATTATCTTCCGCAAGAAATGTAAAACTAAGAGTAATACACTTTCACCGGCGGGAAGGACGCAAGGTTTTAGTCGTTGAACGAAACCGGCAGGAAGGATGGGAGGTTTGAGGCCGTTTATCCAAGAGAGACTCAGCCCAAGGCTCCAATTAATTTATCAATAAATACTTAAAATTGTCAACTGTTTGAGTAGAATGTTGACATGTGTACATTTTTAGAACAATTAGTATTAATTAGTTAGCATTAGTTACTTTCAAATTTTATATCTTTTACTAAAACAAGTATTTATTTTCTTTTACATTGTTATAGGTTTTTTAAATTCATTTTAGAGCTTTTTGTAAACTCAACTGCTAGCAATTTTTAAATTAGAGAAAATACATAAAAATCACTTTAAATTTGGATCAAAAATTTACTTTAACACTTAAACTTAATTCATAATTATATACCCCCTTAACTACTTTGGAGTGAATTATTTCCACCCTTCGCACCTCAGCCCAGGTCAAGACTGAGTAGTGTTGAACACGTGCGTTTTTAATTGATTCACGTCACTTAATAAAATATATCTCAATTATATTTATATATATAAAACCCACCCGTTTTAACTTATAACTCGATCCACCCTTGAATAAATACCCCTAAATTTAATCTACCCGTCATTTTAACACTCTCCCCATATTAAACCTATTCATTAGAATTGTCATTGCTCATAGACTTTGATCTCATTGCTCATAGGCTTTGAAACTGTTTTTCAACCCGGAGTTGTTATAGACGAACAATGAGGGCAAGTATTTTCCGTTTGAATTATTTTTCGTTTTCGATTGTCACTAAAGTTCATATTTTTTTTTTATTCTTTTCAGATTATTGATCAATTTTGTGTACATTACCTTGAAGTTTCACCATGAAGATAATTACAATAAAAATCTCATATTAAATACCTCGAAGGTATTGTTACTGATTATTTTAACGTAAATATTAGTAAATTCTTTTACTTCGAATTTGTTAGTTATATTAAGAATATTGACTATAACTGCTCCTCTTGTGAAATTTATATTAGCTACCTAAATCTAGTCATTTGATAAAAGTTACATGTGATAGGGATTATTTGGGTATTGTACCTTAATTAAAAAGTAAAAATATTATTCACTTGTATGTGTCACACTTTGTAAAAGACTCTGTTGTGATCTCCCCTGCTATTGAATATGTTTTTCATGTGGGCGAAAAATCTAATGCTTCCTTTAATAAAGAGTCCACTCAAAATTTTGGGGGTAGTAAAGATCTAGGATTTGAAGAGTTTGAGGAGGCTGCACAATCTCAAAAATCTATTGTTGGTGGGTCTTTTGCTGATGTTAGAAAAGACTTGGGTGGATCTTTTGCTAATGTTGGGGAGGAGTTGGGTGGTGGTGATGGTCCTGCTGTTACTTTTTTTAGTGATTCTGCTGCTACTACTTTTAATGAGAAAAAGTTGGGTGGTAAAGATGCTACTGTTACTATTAGTGTTGGTGAGGACTTAGGTGATGGAACTTCTGTTGTTACTGCATCAGATGTCCTATTGATTTCATCTGATTGAAAAAGTAAAACTGAACCCAGTGAGAATTCAGATTATGCATACTTGTTAGATGAAGGTGATGATAAATATAATAATGATGTTCTTGAGGAGGTTAGAATTTTGAGGGAAGCTAAGAGGACTACTACAATCAAAAAGAGAAAAGAAAGAGCTGCTAAAACAAAAAAGAGAAAATAAAGGGTGCCTAAAGCTGAAAGGGTTAGTCTAGGCAAAAAAAAAGTTGATTTTAAATATAATAAGTACTTATCCAAAATAAACTTACTCTAGAAGGTAAGATAGGTGGAGATGAGCTATACTTCGATTCAAATGAACCTGTTAGCTTTAAAATAGATAATAATAATGATATTGATGGGAAAGATGAAGTTCAACAGCCTGTAAAAAATAAAGAAAAGCAAAAAAAACAAAAAAAAGGTTATATTTAATCTTACTTGTAAATTAATTATTTGGAAGACTGATTTATATTTTTAAAATGTTGAAAAGCTTAGAGAAGCTATTACTAGGTATGCAGTTCAAAAACATGTAGAATTGAACAAGTATGTTAATGAATCAAAAAGAGTGAGTGTGAAGTGTATATCTGACTGATGTCTATGACTTTTGTTTGAAAGTCATGATTTTAGGACTGAAAATTTTTAAGTGAAGAAATATATTTCAGTGCACAAGTGTAATGCCACAATCAAAAATAAATTGGTGAATTCAAAGTATTTATCTGTAAGATACAAGGACAAAATTATTTTTGAGCCTGATATTAGAGTTTTTCAATTTCAAATTTTAGTGAAAAAGAAATTAGAGATATATATTGAAAGGAGTATTGTGGCAAGAAAAGGTAGAAAAATTGCTAAATATTTCCTCCGTTTATTTTTACTTGTCCATTATTTTAAAAATAGATTTTCACTTTACTTGTCACTTTTAACATATTAAGAAAAGACAAATTATTTTTTCATGTTTTACCCTTAACATTAATTACTTATTCTCTATATCATTTTTCAAAACCTAATATTAAACATAAATTACTAGGAGGTAGTGTGGTAAAATAGTCATGCCATTACTGTTTTCTTAATGATAGAGTGTGCATTCGATTTTTTAATTTGATCTTGTATTATTCAATTTTGATTTTTTGATTTTTGGTTCTGTAAAAGTGCAATCCAATCCGAGCCAAAATAAATTTAGTTTGATTCGATTTTTCTCTTTTCGATTTGGTTTTTTTTGGCTCGGGTATTCAATTATGTTAATAATTAATAACATAATCAAAGTTATATTTGCATGTTGAATAAATTAAAAATTATTTACAAAAAAAGTAATAATATTGAATCAATTAAATATACTTTCTTATATAAGTCAAGAATAAAATATTAAAATTCAATATTTAAAAGTATATCAATAGATATCTACACATAAAATATAAACAAAATTATAACTACCTTTTTAATTTTTTATTAGGTAACTAGGGTTAATATATATAATTCGATTTTTTTGGTTTGTCGATTTTTATTTTTCTAAATCTGAAACCAAACCAAAAAACTAAAAAAAGTAAATTATTAATTTAAAACCAAACCAAAAAATCAATTCAAATTAAAATTTGATTTGATTTTGTTTGATTTTTTGATTTAATCCAAATAATGCACACCCCTATACAATGGTCATGCTAAATTTAAATGCGACAAGTAAAAGTGAATGAAAAAAATAAAAGAATGACCAATGGTTGATTTGCCAACAAAAAAAGGTTGACATTGACTAGTATTAATTATTTGGTATTCTAAAACAGCCTAAGAAAACTAGTAGGTGTTCTGTCCAGAATCTCATTGCATTTGTCTTTCCCCTTTTAGCAATAAAAAAAAAACAATTAATGCAATTTAATAATTTCAAGCATGTCCTAATTTATTCTATAAAACATTAAAGTAAAGTAAAACCTTTTAAAGAGTCTTACCTGTCAATCTACACTTTATTCTATTCTTCTTGTTAGCTTGCTCATGTGCTTCTCCCAACTTTTACATTTCAACCTTATATTATAAAAAAATTATGACGTCGATTGGTACGCGAATTAAATTATCTTGAGATTATAATTTTAGAATTATAATTTATGGACTAATTTATTCTACATAAAAGTTGAGATAAAATAATTTCAAGTTGGATGAAATAAGATGGAATATTTTAGGATTAAGTCTGGGGTAAGATTTATATTGTATTTGGTAGATGTATTAATTTATCCCAAAATAAATTTATACGATTTACCAAACGCAATATAAATCTTATCACAAGCTTAATCTTGAGATATTCTATCTTATCTCGCATACCAAACGACTCCTATGTTTTAAAAGCATATTAGCAATTTTCAACCTTATATTATACACTATGTTTTATTTGCAAGTGCATATTATTTTAATCCAAAATATTTGAATCTTTTTTTAATATGTTGATAACTTAATTAGACATATATTTTAAGTAATAAAATAATACTTTGTTTATATCACTGAAAATAGCTAACATTTATATATATTTGACCCAACATTTAATTATTCCTTAGTGATGTGTTAACTTTAAAATGAAGAAATTATATTAAAAATCAAGGCACAAATAAATATAGTAAAAATTTCACTTAATCTCCTTAAACTTCTGATTTAAGCTAATTTTTCATTTTTGAGAAAAAATATATATAATAGTTGATCATTGTTAAGGGCATTCTTGACATTTTAAAATTCACATATAATGATCTAACTCTTTTCTATCGTTGATTTGTGATCAAGGGGATTTATTGTCTCGTTCAAAAGGTGAAGTTGATATTATTTTCAAATGTAAAAAATTAAAGGGATTAAGGGTGTGTTTGATACAAAAAAAAATGTTTCTTTTGAAAAATAAGTGGATTCTCACTTATTTTCTTGTGCTTAATAAGTAAACAAATTTTTTTATATTATTGCTACAATATTTACGTATAATCGAGTAAAATATTATAGGGTGGAATAAGGTGGGGAGTGAGAATTTGAGGGCGGCAGTGATGAGATGGTCAAGAGATAGGGGTTGACGGCGTTGAGTGAGTGGGAATGACATAATAAACTTGAAGGGAACTTATTTAAAGAGAAAATGTATTCTAAAATATTTTGACCGATCAAATATGAGAAAGTTAGATGCTTTCCTCCGTACCAAATACACTTTAAGAGGTCGTTTACTAGCTAGTAAAGAAGCAAGCTATTCATGTATTAATTTCTGTATAAGTTATTTAATGTTTAATAGCTAGTTAGGAATAAGTTATTCATGCATAATGTTTTGCAATTTGAAAAAATTGCATAACTTATACATGCATAAAATATGAGAGAATTGGTGTATTATCTTATGGGGAATAGAAAATGGAATAACTAATATCTGCACAACAAATACTCATATAAATAATACTTGCATAACTTACCTGCATTACTAATACATGCATAGTTCTAACCAGCTATCAAACGACCCTAAATGAATTTTACTCTAAGCTAGCATTTGGATATGCGATTTCATTTCATGATTTCAAGAATGAGATGAAATCCCGAATTCTAAAAAAAAATGATTTGGATTTCGAATCATAATTTCAACTTTTCTAAATACAAAATTTAACCCATAAATTTATATTTTGTAAAAAAGAGATTCATTATTTTAAATTTTGTAAAAAATAACTCATGCTCGACATGAAGAGATTGTTCGTACAATGTGAAGGAGTTATATTAAAGAACTATTAGTCACTATTGTCGTTGACCAGTGAATCTTTGTAAAATTATATGTCTTGAAAATTGATAATCACAAATATTTATTTATAAAATAATAAAAAGAACATAGAGTATATGATTTATCAGTGTGGTGTCTTAAAATATTTCAATATCTTATTTATGAATTATGGTTTGTTCATTTGGTAAGATTGTGTAAGAATTGATCTTTTTTTTTGATAGTTTTCAGAACTTGTGAGGTTTTCATGTTTATGAAAAAAAATACAATTTTAATAAATTCAAATTGCATATTCAAATAAAACTTAACTTCATATCATAATTTCATGTCGCGTGTCCAAACAAACCCTAAGAATACATAAATATAAAATCATGATTTGACATAGCAAACACACCCTAAATGAAACTTACAAGAACAAAAATGGGGCCCATTTAACCATCATCGTTGATCTCCCAATTTCCTTGAATCAAAGACCCAAGATACTTAAAATATTTCTCTCTTAAAGACAAGTTGTGTATCAAGTCTCACTTTCACGCCTACCTCATGCGGAGTAGGATGAAATAAGATGGGGAATAAGGGTTCGGGAGTGTTGAGTGGTAAAGAGGACATAATAAACTTGAAACAACACTTATAAACTTTTTTTCTTACTTCCATTAAGAAAGTCATTTTTTTGTTCTATACGAAACTCGTTTTAATAGAGAAAATGTATTCTAAAATATTTTGACATATACCAAATACACCCCAAATGAAATTTTACTCTAAAAAAGAACAAAAATGGGGTCCATTTAACCAAAAAGTAAAAAAAATGATGACAAGGCCAAATTGGAAAGAGCCCTTTCACAATGTAAAGTGCGAGCCAACCGTAACAGAAGAAAAAAGAATAGTAACCTCCCATTTCCCCCTTGGAGCAGAGAGAGAAAAGAGAGAAGAAATCAACGAATCTCAAGGAGAAGCGCATAGAGAAAGAAATGGGTACACTTCAAACTTGGAGAAAAGCCTATGGAGCTCTCAAAGACCACACAACTGTTGGCCTTGCCCATGTTAATAGCGATTTCAAGGTTCCCCTTTCCCCTGTATTTTCTCTTTATTTTTCTATTTGGGTATTATTTATTTGTTCTATAATTCTCATAAACGCATGAATCTTGAAAAATTAGGATGTTGATGTGGCGATCGTTAAGGCTACCAATCATGTTGAGTGTCCACCCAAAGACAGACATCTTAGAAGTGAGTGTTCTTTTTTTTACTCTTTAATTAACAGATCCAATACTATGGAAGAAAATTTGATTTGGGGTTTTCATATTTCTTAATATTATTGTGATTTGGTCCAGAACCCACTTGTGGGATTATACTGGGTATTTTGTTGGTGAATAGTATTTCTTGCTTTTAGGGAAATCATGGGTTTGCCTAACCTGGGTTCTTTCTCTTCTTTTTTTTGGTGTAAAGGTTGTGTTTTTGAACATAGATATGTATTAGTTTTGGGTTAATTTGGTTAATCACACTAGCTGTTACGGATTTCATTTTGTCCGCGTACACTCTACCGTCCCCGAACTCCACTTGTGGGACTACACTGGGTATGTTGTTGTTGAATAATATTGTGTTTTGGGTACTTTTGTTTCTTCTTTTAGGGAAATCACGTGTTTGCCTTTTTTTTTGGTGTAAAGGTTGTGTTTTAGAACATAGATGTGTATTAGTTTTGGGTTAATTTTGTTAATCACACTAGTTGTTAGGGATACTACTTGTAAATATTCATTTAGGTTTGTATTAGTTTTGTATTTGTTTTAGTGGGTATTCAGCAGGGATTTGGGTGAATTAAAGTAGTCCAAAATAGATCATGTGTTTTATTGTATTTGTTTTTGTTGTAATTCATTTGTGTTTCTATTGTTATTACTGTAAAAATATTGGTGGATGATAGTGTTATTATCCAATATTTGTAAATTATTTGATTTGATTTGGTCTGCGCACACTCTACCGTCCCCAGACTCCACTTGTGGGATTACAATGGGTATGTTGTTGGTGAATATTATTGCTTTTAGGGAATCATGTGTTTTCCTAACCTGGGTTCTTTTTTTTTGGTGTAAGAGTTGTGTTTTAGAACTTAGATATGTATTAGTTTTGGGTTAATTTGGTTAATCACATCACACTATTTGTTAGGGATTTTACCTGTAAATATTCATTTAGCTTTGTATTTGTTTTATTGTTATTCATTTGTGTTTGTATTGAAGGGGGGAGCCTTGGTGTAACTGGCAAAGTTGCTGCCACGTGACCAGAAGTTCACGGGTTCTAGCCGTGGAAATAGCCTCTTGCAGAAATGCAGGGTAAGGCTGCGTACGATAGATCCTGGTTCGTCCCTTCCCTGGATCCCGTGCATAGTGGAAGCTTTAGTGCACCGGGCTGCCCTTTTTTTATTTGTGTTTGTATTGTTACTGTAAAATTGTGGTGGTAATATTGTGTTTTTGGTTCTTGCAGAAATTTTGGTTTATACATCAGCGATGCGACCTCGTGCTGATGTTGCGTACTGCATACATGCACTTGCGAGGCGATTGGCAAAGACACATAATTGGACGGTATGGAGTGCGACACAGTTTGATTGACAAAATCATGTACTTGACTGCCGTTTTGTGTATTTGATTTCTCTATGGGACTGCATTTTTATTGATGCTTTGATCTGAATGACCATATTTTATGATTGTGGCTCTGACTATTGGGATTTTAGAGTGTAAAATCAAGTTGTTTATGTTGTTCTTAGCACTATTGCAATATATTCTCTTCCCCCCACCCCCCACCCCACCCTCTTGAACTATACATCTATGGCTGTATAACTTGCTAGACACAGGGAAATTTACTAAAGTTGTAGATGAGATCTTTGTGTCTTCAATGTTTTTGTCATATAAAGGAGAATTCTATGTGGTTACTAGCACAGTTAGTCCGATCATGGGAGCTTTTTATGAGAGGAAAAGATGGAGGGAGGAGGTGAGTTGTCTAGAATTGACGACGTCCTGTATATAATTTCCATTAATGGGTAAAATCTCTATGTAACTGCAAGGAGGAGGTGGTAGAATGTGCACTTTAATATTTGGTTCTTGTAAATAGGTGCTTATGAGACATCCTATCAGAATGTATAGTTTTCCCTTTTAAATTAGACATCTCATCCTCCAGACTGCAGTAGAAAACGTTGAGCTTCACATGTCCGTTTTTTTTGAGGACTTTGACATAGATGTACTTTGGTTTTTAGTAGGTATAAGTTCTGGTTCTTCTGCAAGCATCCGAACAGATCTTGGAGAGAAATCTCAACTTCCTTTAATATAGGATGAAGTAGGGTAATTAAGTGGGTAGACATCAAAATAGGAGGTGGAAAAGACACATTTCACAGATTTTCTTTATAATTCGGCAACAAAGAGTTTTAATATTTATAATCACCTGGCTTTCTTTTTTGGTTTACTATTTTGTGATGTATTTTACACTTAAATTGCTTAACTAGTCCTTGCCCTTACTGATACATTTTACATATAAATATCTTTCCACATTTTCTGAAATAGGTAGCACTGAAGACGTTGATAGTAATCCACAGAACATTGAGGGAAGGTGATCCGACATTTAGAGAGGAACTATTGAATTTCCAACAGAGAGGACGCGTTCTCCAAATGTCCAATTTCAAAGATGATTCAAGCCCAATTGGTTGGTAAAATTACCATAGTTGTTCTTTTGAGTTTCTATTTACCTTTAGTTTCCGTCAAGTTCAACCAGAATGATTCCATCTTTTCCGTCCCTCCAGCTTGGGACTGCTCTGCCTGGGTACGAACATATGCACTTTTTCTGGAAGAACGTCTTGAATGCTTTAGGGTTCTGAAGTATGATATTGAAGGAGAGCGCCTTCCTAAACCTGCCCAAGGGCAAGGGCAAGAAAAGGTTAGCATAACACTGTTGAACTTTCTGCATAGTTCAAAAAGTTGTCTTTTCTTCTTTTGTGAAGAAAAATGAATAAATTTAGCCTACTAGCCTACTAGAAGCAAAGTCATTTCATAAAATGTTCATTCCATGCTTTTCCACCCCATGAATTGGATAAATCATGTGGTCCACACCATTGGGGACTTCAGTTGCTTAACATTGTGGAGAAGGTGCTTTGGCTGTCCATCACCTATTTTCTATATCTCCCCTTCCTTCTTTCTTTGACTAAGTTGAGGATCTGATAACATGCCTAATTCCAGATCCACAGTTTCTTAATATATTATTATTAATTCTATGTAAAGATGATTAATAGAACCCCCTTAATTTTTCGTACTTGTGATGCTTTGGAAAATATTAAGAAGAAAAAGACTTGTGATGCTTTGGAAAGTGGTGCTTTTCTTCCTGTGTTACTGCTGCTCTATGTTGTATTAACATGATATTTATACAGAACTGGAGCCAAGATTTGAGGCTTACGGGTTTGGGATTCTAGTCCTTTTAAGTCACTGGGTTCTAAATTAATAATTTGTACATATTCACGGGATTTCTTAAGGCAAATACATGGTTTGGAATTTGGATCAAAGCTGCTGGGTTCGGCCAAACCCCTAACCAGTATTTTAGCTCCGCCTGCAATGACATAAGGCAAATGAAGGACAAGGGACTTGGTACTTGCCTATCAAACTAAAAAAAGAAAAAAGAGAATTCTGTGATAGTCCAGACACAACAGTGTGGGCGTTTAGTAGATTAAGCATGTCAAAATACCACAAACTTGAATTTGAAGCAAAATTGCGCATGGTGAATCAAAGTAAAAGCAAACTTGAAGTAACTTGTTAGATAAAACCATAGAAGTTCAATAACCTATATTGAAGTTGCTACCGTAAAAAAAGAAAATATGAATGTGTCCAAAGAAACTGTTACCTATACTAATAAAATTACCGTGATGATTGATGCTCAGACGCCCTATTGGTGCCTTTGATACAAATTAGTTTCAGAAAAGAAGATTGTTCTATGGTATGAATGTTTTACAACTTAACAGTGGGTTCATAAAAGTGCGTCGTACTAATAAAAAAGGAAACATCTTGCACTTCCAATAAAATCCTGTGGAAATTTGGTTATTTGGTACAGCACTTAAAAGAGGACATTGTGAAGAGCCTAGACTTAATTTATTTTCCCGCAACCTTAGGAGAAATGGATTTGGGCTTTCATACATTTTAGATATCTTCTATGTATCAGTACTTGAAATTCGAACTATCATGTGCATTGCAAATATCTTCGTATTAGTTATATTTAAGTAATTAATAGCTCTTATGAGTGACTAACATTTGGCTGGCTAGCAGCATGCCACGGTGTCATTTTTCAGTGAATTTCTGTCACAAGCATGCTAACTGGCCTAAATGACACTGCTCATCTACCTGCTGCTAGACACTAAGTTTGGCGGATTGAATGAATTTTAATCTGTTGCTCATTTAGTCAGTATGAATGTAACTTCCAAGTGTCATTTACTTTTGAGCAGGGATACAGCAGAACTAGGGAGTTGCCCAGTGAGGAACTTTTGGAGCAGTTGCCTGCTTTGCAGCAGTTGTTGTATCGTCTTATCGGATGTCGGGTAAATTTTTGAAGCTTGATAAACTCTCTTTTTTGTTGCAATCTATATCTTTCAGATGACATTCGTAGTCGGATTGTAAGAGTTCTAGCTTTTATCTATTTGGGGTATAATATTTAAAAATCTTACTTGCATTACAGCCTGAGGGAGCAGCAGTTGGAAATTACGTGATACAATATGCCCTTGCCCTGGTATTTTTTTTTTAAATTTTGGCCTACCCTTTTATTTTTGGTTATATATCCTGGCTACCTGTGTATGTTTCTCGGACTCTTCGAAAATGCCGATGGGTACGTGTCGGATCCTCCAAAAGTAGTTCATTTTCGAAGGATCCGACACGGGTGCGGCAACATTTTTGGAGAGTCCGAGCAACATGGTGTGCTAAGTTGATTGATATTTTATACTTATCAAAAAAGTTCATTGATACTTGTAAATTGAGTACCCAAGGGTTTGACCTTATAGTTGATTTAGTGGGTGAAAACCACAGGAGACCAGGATTCAAATCCCAACAGAGATAAAAAAAGTGCTAAGTGATTTTCTCTTATCTGCCTAAGCTTTTGGCGGGCAGTTATCTAGTACCTGTGTTGGCTGTGGAGGGGTGGAATAGTCGTGGTGCGCTCAGGCGCTCAAACACCACTGTTATTTTATTTTTCTTTTAAAAATAAATTATCTCTATACATCGATAGTAGTCCCTCTCACAAAATAAGGGGATGCTTAGGAAAATGCTTGTTCTTATGTACTTCAACAAAAAATACTTTTTCCTTATGTATGCAAGGAATGTTAGAACCTTGTTAACAATTAAAGAAAAGGAATCTTAAACCTTGCTTTTCCCAGTTCTGGTGAGAGAAGTTCTGGGAGGGGGAAACATTCAAGGAAAACTTGGTGTACTTTGCGCATTAGCAAGGATTTGATGAAATGCCAAATCCTGACAAGTTCCACTTTGTGGGAATACACTGGGTTTGTCGTTGTTGTTGCCAAATCCTGACATTCCATAGGCTAAAAAGGATCCTGTGTTGCAAATTAATGTTCATTATTATTTGGCAATTAGAAAAGGCGGCTCCACAAGAAAAAATGTGTTTCAGTTTGTTTTCAAGTCCATTTGGAAAGGCGGAAATATCTGGCCAGTGGCCATTAGTATAGTTAGTCACTTATGTGTTTAGCTGCTAGAGTACATGCTGGTTCTTCTGACCCTTTCCCTGTGCTTTCTTGATTTCTTGAAATGAGGGAAATAGAGTGCTTCTGTTTGTGACACCTTTCTGCAGCTGACAGCCGACGTCAATTTGTAGACTTTACAGTTGAATGAGTGGTGGTGTAAAGATTTACTCATTTTTCATTCCAGGTCCTCAAGGAGAGCTTCAAAATCTATTGTTCTATAAATGACGGAATAATTAATCTTATTGACAAGGTGCATTTGACTTTCAGCTTCTTCTGCAACATGGCCTCATCTAAATATTGCTTGTTACTGTCATATCTGTTTCATCTTTTTGACATTGTTTTTCTACTGATTTTACTTCAGTTTTTTGACATGCCAAGACATGAAGCTATTAAGGCCCTTGATATCTACAAACGAGCTGGCCAGCAGGTGAACACACTGACAAACTTGAAAGAATTTTTTGTACCTTTGCTATTTTGGTAGAATTTTTTTTTCTCCATTGAAAAAGAATATTTTGTACCCTACAGTTTCATTTCTTACTGCTCGTCTATCACCATGGCGGACATTTCCGTGGGTTTATGGTGTTATCTATAAGTTTATTATCTTGTTTCAGGCCATGAACCTTTCCGACTTTTATGAGGTATGCAAAGGATTGGAACTTGCCAGGAACTTTCAGTTTCCTGTTTTAAGAGAGGTAATCATACTACTTAGCTTCTATATTGATTGATTTGTCTTAAAATTCTGTGGTCCATCAGCTTGACACACTGTTCTGGTTTTCAGCCTCCTCAGTCCTTCCTTGTGACCATGGAAGAGTATATAAAAGAAGCACCCCGGATAGTCTCTGTGCCAATAGAAACTCTGGTAGTACATTTATTTCATATACAAGCATATGTACTCCAAACAAATTATATGCCAACTTATGTTGTTCCTTTGTATAGTGCTGATCACCGTAGAATACTAACGTTATTAACTATAACTAGGATTATCCGGAGAGGCTTATGCTTACTTATAAACAAGAGGATGAACCTTCAGCTTCCGAAGATGCTCAAGATTCAGCTAATGAAACCCCACCTCCTCTGCCTTCAGATGATGCTGTTGTTTCAACCACTGAGGCTCCTACCCCGCCAATGCCTCCGCCCCCAAGCAGTTTGGAATCTGATGATTTACTGGTGAACTCAGCTAGTCTTATTGAATTTTTTGTTGTTTATCTGGAACTTGAGGGATACTGTTTTGGGATTTCTTTTTTTGTTCCTATTGTTACTAGTATTCTTGTTGTTTCAGGGGCTAAATGCACCAACTGGTTATGCATCAGCAATTGAGGAAAGCAATGCCTTGGCTTTGGCGATAGTTCCATCTGGTAAATTGTCTAATTTCACCTACTAATATGTAGAACACTTTCTCTTCGTTAGTAATGGTGCTTGAGAAAATCAGGTGTTGGTTATTTTAAATGAACTATTAATACTTGCAGGGACGACACCATTTGACGCAAAGCCTGCTCAGCCAAAAGATTTTGATCCTACTGGATGGGAGCTTGCCCTGGTCACTACTCCCAGCAGCGACTTATCTGCAGCTCAGGAGAGACAATTGGTAAGCCCTTGAAGTTCAATTCTTAACTGTTGTGCTTTTTATAACTGCAAGGGTACTGAATCTGGTCCCTGATGTCAGACCGCCAGGTCTATGTAGTAGTGTACCCTCAGTCTCCAACCCTCCTCATCCCATTTGTTGTGCTTTTGGTCGAATTTGTCCGTTTCTCCGCAAATTCTTGACAGACAAAAAGGGAGAATGCTGAGCACTAAACTAAACTGTATTGTACTTTATTGGATTTAGATTTTGTAAAGCAATGTTAATCATAATTGGAGAGTACTCTTAGAATCCAATTTTTTAGAACTGTTTTAAGTGGCTTCTCTTTGCATGTTCATTTGCAAATGAATCTGAGGGAAACGTGTTAAAGCATTGAAGTTAGTTAACCATGGAATGTCGCTCAAATCTATGTTGATAGTATGTTGTCCATAGGGTGGCGTTCTGATGCTTAATACTGACAACATTTCTTTATCTTTTATCTGCTTTGTGAAATAAAGTAAAATATCTTCTTTGACATTTGTTTTGGTATCTCTCTAACAGGCTGGTGGATTGGACTCCCTCACGCTCAATAGTTTGTATGATGAGGGAGCATATAGAGCATCTCAACGACCAGTATATGGAGCACCAGCCCCTAATCCATTTGAAGTTGCCGATCCATTTGCCATGTCTAGCACCATGCCTCCCCCTCCATCAGTGCAAATGGCTACGGTGCCTCAGCATCAAATGAATCCTTTTGGACCATTCGAACCTGCCTATCCGCAACCCCAAAATCCAATGATGAATCCCCATAATCCTTTTGGTGATGCAGGGTTCAGTGCATTTCCTGCTAATCATGTTGCTCATCCACAAACAACCAATCCTTTTGGGAGCACCGGCCTGATATAATAAAAGTTGTGCATCCACGAGGCATATCAGAGTACTTGGCAGTTCGGTGTATTGCCTGTCAATCATGTTGCTCGCCTACAAATCCTTTCGGGAGCACTGGACTGCTATATTAAAAGTTGCACATACACGAGATGTAGCAGACTTTGCATAGTTGATTTTGGTAGTGAATCTGCGGTTGTGTAAATCATTCACGTGATATAGTTTTCCAAATCGATCTATATGTTTGCTTTAAGATGTAAAGATGGTTATAATGGAGATTCAACTTCTATTCTGTTGATTGAAATCACTCCCACTGTGTTATGAACTTAATAGATACCTTGCCCTCCCATAGTTTCTCTCATCTTTGTGCATTCTTTAGTATAATATTGACCTATATTGTTCCATTGCTATCATAAGTACTAGCTATTACTCTATTGGCAATTGTCAAGCAGTTCATTCTCTGTATGGTGCTCCCTTTGTTCCTATTCAAATATAGTAATTGCATCTCTGTTGGTTGAACTCTTTGCATCCTATTCATTCTTTCTTGGTCTTTATGCAATTTTCACCCGGTAGTAAAAGTCTCGGGGTTTGAGTTTGGGTATGGAAAAAAAATCCTATTGGGAGCGTTGTCTCCAGAAATGGGCGAATCTGGATTAGTTGGACTCTAATGCGGATACCAGATACCGGGTAAGAAACAAAAGAAAAGAAGATAGTATCAATTGGAACAGGCTAAGATATTGGGTAATTATTTCAAGAGTTTGCCTAACCATAAAAACAGTAAGGGTTATAAGTACATTATTTGGTATCAAAAGGAACAAAAGCCCTTAGCCTAAACTAAAAATTGTGAAGATAAGAATGGTTCTTGGTCCTTTCAGTTCCCTACAATTGCTGAAAAAGCAAAAGAAATCTGCAAAGTCAAGTCTTTGATTTCATCAAGGGAGACCAAAATGCTTTTCTAAAGGAGTGAAAGTATTTATCCTCTTTTCCTCTTTTTGTTGCTTAATGACATTTGTTTTCACTTCCAATCTTCTATATTGAGGTGAAGGTGTGTCTAGTTATCAATGAAGTGGCCGAGAATCATAAACTTTCAAGTTCAAATTTCAGCAAGGGAAATAACACTAGATTATTTCTTCTTATTTGTCCAAACCTTGATGGACAGAGTTAGCCGATACCTGAGGTAACCCATACACCACGATTATATATACGAAAAAGGGTCAAATATACCCTTGTACTATTAGAAATAGTTTACCCTCGTTATACTTTCAGTCCAAATATACCCTTTTCGTTATACTTTTAGTCCAAATATACCCCTCCCATTATACTTTGACACAAATTTATCCTTAATTTTGACAGAGGGACAGTTGACAAACTCAGAATCAAATGATACACCCCCAATTTTAAATACTCGATTCATCTAGAAATTCACCCGTTTAACCCATTCCCGACCTATATATATGATAATCAAACTTTGCTAATTTGGATATATAGGTGAACCATCTTTCTTACTTATCCCTCTTTGAGCAATGAATACATTTCAAGAATGTTGAGCCCTCCACCTTACTTGGAAAAGAAATTATACTAACCTTGGGGGGTCCCCTAGTTGAAGGTTGTCAAAGCGCAATAATGTCCACATTAATTTTCATACACAAAAATATTATTAGGTCCATCTTAAGATTTTATTTAATCAATCTTTGCTTAATGTTTCAACTTTATAACCAAGAACCTGGATTGTGTTTTCCATAATTAATTGCAATAAGTATATAAAGGGGCCCAAGTATTACTATAATTATTCATGTATTAATTGCATTCAACAATCAAAATAAAATAATCGAATAGTACATGATCTTTGATTTGAATTTATTCAAGAAGTACAAATTTAGTTTCTGATTGTTTTCTAATTTTCTTTTTTTTTTATATGAGATTTTTTTGTTAGATTTTAAGGGTGGGATAAAAATAGCACTACAATTCTGGATAACTAATTCAGGAATATGTTATCCTGCGATTTTATTCCAGCCAAACATTAGATAAACTCATCCTAAAATCAATCCTTGTCGCTCGTACCAAACGAGCACAAAGTTTTAACAACTTTTGAGGAGATGTCTTGATAGCTACGTGAAACAAGTAAAATACCACTTAAGGGAGGAAACTTCTAGCATGGGAAACTATCCTTTTATGAATCTTACCTCGTGCGAATCTGAATTAATTAGGTCAGTAAATTTTAAATATTAAATGATTATAAATGAAAGTGAGATATATTATTTGGGTCTTCCATTCAATGGACGGAGCGTAAAAACTACAAAAAAGTAATTAGACTGCTTTATTGTTTGCTAGTGGCTTGAAATTGAAGACCATTAAAAGTGTTGTGGGCCAAAACAGAAATATGGTTTAATTAAGTGGCCGCTTGAGTATTAACAATTCTTTATAAAAAAAAGTCTTGTTCATCGAGCAATAATAAAGTTGTTTCTGTATAATCTATACGTCACAAATTCGAGCTATGTAAAATGCCACCAATACTTATACCAAGGTATGCTATTACATCACACCCTTGATGTGCGATCCTTTTGCAGACTTAGCTAACGTGAAATGCTTTGAGCATTAAATTACCTTTAATGTTATCTTCATTGAATCGTTACAAGTACTTTTCAGTGTTATATTTTTCTTTCAATTGTTTTAATAATTTTTCATGACTATACTAATAGTACTTTGAGCTAAATTAAGCATGGAATATAATTGCGTGATTTTCCTTTATATTTCTGTAGGAACCCAAAAAAATTAAGGTAAGAGGGAAGACATGACAGTACTAGTAATTAGGGGTGTTTGTAGTTTGGTTTGGATCGATTATTTTCTAAAATATAAACAAACCAATTTTAGTTGGTTTGGCAAATGTTAGAATCATATTAAATAAATTAAGTCGATCCTTATTGCTTCGATTTATATCGATGTTTTTATTTTTATTTAGATATATGATAATATATATCCAAGCACATATTTTTAGCATAAGACTATCAAATTAATTACTATTTAAGAAAAGAAAGAATTATATACATAATCTAGTTATATATGTAGCTTCCTCTAAAAAAATTGTATGGATTGTCTAAGAATTTAGTCATTTTCAAGGAACATAAAATAAATTCTTATAATGAATTGTTTTTATGCAAAAAAATTAAAGACTCAATTATAATATACCAAGATATCTTGAAAATTATTAAATTAAATAATGATAAATAATTAAAGGATCTAAAGACAAGCTATTTTGAATATGAAATAGATTCTTGAAACTATCAAAATAAATATTATAAATCAAACTTGAAAGTAAAGATAAAAAATTAAATTACTATATCGATAAACGCCTAAATTATAAACCAAGAGTGTAAATAATTAATGTGTATCGTAAAATACCCTAGCACCAAATATCCTTAACGCCTGCCACCAAACTATACCCACAATTACACCATACTCATGCAACAGGAATATTGCTCACCATTTAGTTTTAAAAAAATTCAAATCATTGATATTAGAGTAATTGTATATCATTAACATGATGTTTCTTTAAGGAAAAAAACAAGTATAATGATTAATTTTGGTAAAATACTGAAATTTTGAAAGGAATAAAATACAAGCAAAAAGTTTTGCAGGGGCCAAAATACATATCTCACAACTTTTTATTGTCATAACTCCTAAAAAATCATTTTTTTAAAGATTTTTTAATATAAAATTTAATAATCTTTATTTTCATTACTCTCATAATTCTTTATTATCATACCCTTAAAATAATTAGAAGTCATATTCATGACATTATTTGATATATTATATTGTAATTCTATAAATAGAGACATTGTAAGACTTTATACAAATGATCATATTAGCTTTTAAGTTATTATATTTTTTGTGTTTACTATATTTCATGTTTTAGTTTGACTCGAAGAATAAAATAAAGACTATTGAGTGGCGATCAGCTTATGAAAATGGATGCATGTCGACGAGAGCTCGAAAAATTGTACATTAATTTCATATTTTTTTGTTCTACTTTTAAATAATTAAGATCGTAAGAATGATGTTGCACTGTTTATTTTTTTCATATGTTCACTCTGTGATTTCTCTTTATTTTGTATTTTATATGAATTTCTGATTTTTGTAAGTTTATAATTTCTTTTGATTCAAAATAGTAACTTATGACTTTGTTGGACATAATTATTTCTTTTCCTCTTTTGATCTTTTACTTCCTTAAAAATGTCTAAATGTATTTTTTTTCATGAATTTTAATTACAAATCCTTCATTATAAGCTTTGAATAATATTAAAATCGACACAATAATGTCTTGATCTCTTGAGTTTTTCATCTTTATTATAGGCTTTGACTACAAAAAAAATTTTAATTTTTTTTTTGACTATTTCTCCTACTTCTCTATTTTTTATTGTAGAATAATAAATATGTTAATCACAATAATGCAACATCATTCTCTATTTTTATCTTAAGAATGATGTTGCATTATTGCTTTGTATGTTCTCTTTATATTTTTCTTTATTTTGTAATTTTATATGATTTTCTGATTATTGTAAGTTTATACATTTCTTTGGGTTCAAAATAATAACTTATGATTTTAGTGAAAGTCTGCTAACTACTAACCAAACATTATATATATAATGTTTTCAAAATTTTGGAGGGTCAAACCACTCCACCACATCACCCCTATCACAGTCTCTACCTACAACTTGTGTACTCCCTTCGTTTCCGTTTATGTGATTGTGATCCAATGTATTCTTTAATATATTTCAAGAAGAATGATTCATTTTTAAATTTGCAAATAATTCTAATTAAATTTTCTTATTTTATCATTTTGACAATCTTTTATTGTCACATATATGCTATGACATGTTTATAATTACAAATCTCAAAAGTTTTATAGTTATACAAATATTTTAATGTGTTTAAGATTACAAATTTCAAAAGTTCTATTTTTTTTTAACTCCATGCCCTAAATATTTTTTAATTTTCTCATGTTTGAACCCAAGCCCCCCCCCCCCGTCTTGACCATTCCAACTCCCCCCCTATCCCACATCCATATATTATTTTACTATATTATATATAAATGTTCTTGAGATAATAGTTTTTATTAATTTACTAAACACTAAAAAATAAGTAAGAAAGTCACTTATTTTTCAAGAAAATAATTTCTAGAAAAACGTTTTCCTTTATATCAAACACACCCAATATCTTCAAGTCGAAGAGTGATCTTAAAACTTATCGGTTGATGAAAGCATTTCAAAAAGGTAGGGGAGTGCATAATCCATCGAAAATCGAATTGGGCTTCACCGTATTGAAATTTGATTATTGTACTGGAGTAAACTATCGCTAATTGATATTTATTTTTAATTACTGATTACGAGTTACTGAAATCGAACTATGAAAATATCGAACCAAATACTGAACTCCCACTTTTAATGACTTGTTTACTATTTTTGTTGTTAATATTAACGAGTAATTTGAATGTCTTAATTGACCTATGAAAACAAATTTATAATGTTAGAGTTTGAAAGTGGAGATCTAACCTCTATGCGTGATTTCTCTAAAAGCTAACATGTCAAATATTGAATAAATTATGAACATATCTTATCAAATATTCTTTCCTTCAATATGTAATAACACAACCGGAGTTTTATTTACTATATTTAAAATTTAATTTATCGGATCGAACTTTAAAAGTTTGGTATTTTGTATCTAATTTTATTTATCAATTACTGAATTACCAAAATTAAATTTTGAAAATATCGAACGTCTACCCAGAATAAAGGGGAAGGAGTACTTTTAAGGATGAGGTGATAAAAGACATATTCGAAATTTAAGTTTTCTGTGTTCAATTTTTGAATCCATTATATCTTTAAAATTTGAGTTCAAGCTACTACTTTTTTACAATCTTAACAAAAAAATTATAATTAAATTTATTTTTCACATCAAAAATATTGAATTCAAATAAACCTACTGCTGTATAGCATGGTTAAAGTTTTCCCCACACACAAAGCAACATTTTGCACAGACAAATAAAAGAATCTTTTTCAATGCTATGTTGAGAAGAGTGAAACATCCCATATTCTTTAAAATTAGCAGAAAATTTTAATTAACCTTCAAAATAATTCCCACTTGATCATATCAAATTTAAACTTTGAAATTCTTCACTTAAAATTCTATAAAAGTAATAATCAAATTAAATGATCCTTCCGTTTTTAAATACGTGATGTTTTAAACTTTTCATTTTGTTTCAAAATAAGTAGTGATGCTTTATTAGATAATTAAGAATACATTAATAACAGTCTTTCAATTTTACCCTTCTTTAAATCAAGAAAATTTTACATAACAAATAAACTACTTAAGAGTACATTTTTTTCAAGGTATTTATGAAGAATAAGTTAGTAAATACACTCTTTATTTTCTAGGAATGAGTAATTTCTTAAAGAATATGCCCAAGCTAAAGACATCACTTATTTATAAACGGAGGAAATATCTATCTTAAGATAATAGAACACTCATCTTTTTAAAATTTAAATCAACACTGATTATATAATACTATAATAATACACAATTTAAATAGGATAACAATTTACTCGTATGGAGTGTTTATACTTTACTAATTATTTTAATTTTAGTAAACTAAAAATAAGGTAAAAAATATATTATTTAATCATAATTAAATAATTAATAATTTGTGCATAAAAGACACATATTATATTTTTATTGATCAAGTATAAACACCTGATGTGAATAATTTTTTTAAAGTTTTATTCAAATTTCATTCATTGAATCAAGGAGATTGAGGTAGGGCCTTACATACATTCATATACCAAACAATATCGTTAGTCAAATTTCATGACCAAAATGTAAAAAGAAATAAAATAGTATTAATGTTTAAATTAATAAACGCAAAGATCCTTCTTTAGTAACTACAATTAGCACATATTATTTGATATAATTGAGCACCAAAGTCGATAGACACCCTATTTTGAAATTACCTAAGTCATATTCGTTGCGTAATTTTTTTTTATAAGTCTACTTACTATAAAATAATTTCAGACATGTGTATTTGAAGTTAGTTTTACAAAGACAAATTTGACATAAAATGTTTGGAATTTCATATATCACTAAAGTTCAATTATTTTTGCATGGACTTTAGCTACATGTAACTTCAGATATTTTATTAAAGTCTAACTTTAAATACTACATATATGAAATTTTGCCCAAATTGAATAAGCATACACAAACTTTAGAAAAATAGATACTTCTTCGTTCCAAAATACTTATCATATTTTACTTTTTGAGAGTCAAATTACATTAACTTTGATCAAAATTTTAAGATATAATTTTATCATATTGATATGAGAAAAGTTACAGCTTATAATACTTTTTGAACAAGTTTTAAATATGTAAATTGTAAATCTAAAATATTAAATTAATTTAATTCAATTTAATTTTAAAAATTAGTTAAATTGACTCTGAAAAAATGGGCAACCCGGTGCGTTAAAGTTCTTGCTTATGTGCAAGGTCCGACAAAGGGTCTATTGTACACAAACTTACCTCTTGTATTTTCGCAAGAGGCGAGTGTTTCCAAACCTTAAACCCATGACCTCCGGATTATAGAACAACAACTTTACCAGTTACTTCAAGGTTCCACTTCTTGAAAAAATTAAACATGATACTTAATATAAAACAAAGAAAGTATAAATTAAATAACGATGTCAAAATAAGTGAAAGCCTTACGTCTAAAAAGCAAAATGGCACTATAAAAAAATGTGGTACAGTGGATGGAGCTCCTCTTCTTTTAATCAAAGGTCTTCGATTCAAGCTTTGGGTATCAAAAAATTCTTAATAGGAAGTGTTTTCCCCAAATTCACTTTACGTGATGTAAATCTGAATCAATCAAGCTTCAATATGAATATCGAACATCGAACGATAAATAAAAAAGAAAAGCAAAAGGGCGTGCGAGTGTGACAGACAGATCTATATGATGAAATCCAGCATCTGATGGGCCCCAAACCTAACTTTTGTTGGTGGTCCAAATTTGCTGGGTGGGGCCCTTTCCCATTCTATTCCACAGTGTGCTGCTGGTTTTTACATGTTTTTGGATCCAAGGCACACACTTTCTGAAACACAATTTATTTTATAAATCAAAAGAATTACACCAAAATAATAATAATAATAATAATAAAGAGAGAAAGTAAACAAGTTGGGTAAAATTATCTTCGTATAACTAATAGGTCATGAATTTGAGTCGTTAATCAAGCACTGATGTTTGTAACATGTTGTCTATATCGCACCCAGTGGCGATTTTGTACATTGAAAAATAAGGCACTTACCTTAGGCATTCAAATTTGAGGGGCTTCGCTTTTTAGCAATAATAAGATTATCATAGGTATTGTTAAAGAAAAAACATTTATACTGTCTGTTTTAATTTTTAGTTTAAGACTATAAGATTCAATTTTTTTTTTTACTTTTTTATTAAATTTTAAACTCCATATTTAGTTAAAATCAGATAAACAAACTGAAATGGAGAGAGTACCATTTATAGAAAAAGTATTTTTTTGATATAAAAAGAAAGAGATAACTTTACATCTCAAAATAATTTTTTTTAAAATATACTAACAATTTTGTATCATTAAAAAATTTAGAAGCATAGACTTTAAATAGATAATATTATTCAAAAGTTTAAAGTCTCTGATTAATTTTTAGCTTTAGGTTATTAAAGTGCTTGAACCGTTTGTAGTAGCACCCTTTCATAATGCCATATTTTCTTGAATCATGGGTGAACATAAAATATTTTCTGTACCACTCTAATATAAGAGTTTAATTTTATGTTCAAGAGTAAAGTTCTTTCTTCCTTTTTAAGAATAAAGGCAAAAACTAATAAGATAAATAAAGATATAATAATTACTAGTATACTATAAGCTAATTAGATTAATTGAAAGGATACAAGAAGGAGTATCCAGCAAATGTTAGCTGTTGAATGTGTAAACGTATTGATTAAACTTTGTCAAAGTTCTCTAGATTCAAAGATGCTTTTCATATATATATTCTTTTCTTTGATTTATTTATTTATTTATTTCAATTTATTTTTGTGTCACTTTCATCACATCTTTATAGGAATAATTCTTTTATACAAATCTCATGGCAGATTAAAAAGAATTTAAATATTAAGCTAGTGTTTGGCTATATATTTTTTTTAAATATTTTTGAGAAATTAAATTTGGGTGAAGTTTGACCATAGTTTTTGGAAAACATATTTCACTCTTTTTTTTTTAAAAAAATACACACACATGAAACATGAGTTCTAAAATGGTTTAAAATATCCATAAGTTTGACACAAAATTATCATTTTTCTGATGAACTAAATAATACATCATCTAAATTATAATGAACTAGATAATACATCATCTAAAAATCATACTACAATATTTTAATAAAACAACTAATAAGTAATAATTCTATCACCAGCTATTACAATTTATCAAACTATAATTTTAGTTTGTTTGGCTAAATTTTTAAAATCAGCTTATTTTGAAAAGAATTTTTTTTAAAAGTGCTTTTCAAAAAATATTTTTGGTAAAAAATAGTTTGTGTTTAATCAATAGATTTAAAAAACACTTTTGAGCAACAATTCGTGTTTGACCAAACTTTTTAAAAGTGCTTCTAAGTGTATTTTTTTCTCAAAAGCGCTTTTGGGTACAAGCTACTTTTTTTAGTTTCTGAAAAACAATTTTTGCTACTCTCCATAAGCACTTATTTTCTCCCAAAAACTTGGTTAGACACCTTAATTTTTTAAAATAAGCACTTTTGATTAAAAAAAAATAAGCTTGGTCAAACATGCTATTAGTTACGAAGATCCATCGATGCAAAAAAATAAATAATAACAATGATAGTAACTAGCTATTCTTTAATATAATTTTCCTATATCATACGAACAATCTCTTTAATAAGACTGTATTTAATAAGGGTAACTTGCATAAAACACACATTTTTTGGAGCTAATTACTCTTTTTTCCACCTCACTTCGCTCGGATACATCGCCCCAAGGCGTGATACATCGCCTCACCTCTGGATAATTACCTTTGATATATCGGGGCGATGTATCACGACCTGGAGCGATGTATCAGAGTGTTTACATGTGGTATATTAAGTAATTACAATAAAGTAGTGAGAGAGTTAGTAAATATGATAAGGAGGTATGTCTCTTTTGATAGTTTAATCATTTAATAAAGGGCTAAGTAGATAAAATTATAGTTAAAGTCATAATTGATGAGTGTTTTTTATACATTTTTAAAACTTGCCTCCAAGTTTTAAATTTTATAAGAATCTAAAAATTATATTTTGGCACAAAAATCATCCTGTTTCTAGATTTTAAGATCTTGAGTTTTTTATCAATTTTTTTTTTACTCAAACTTGTTAAATTTATAACCAAACAAATTTTACCAAAAAAAATTCTAAAAACTATTTACAATATCCATGATCAAACTCTGCAAATTAACCGATCTTGAGATTTTACACAAAAATAATAAAAAATTCCACATTTTTTATATGTTACTATATACTATATTTTTTCCAACTAAAAAAGTTCATTTGACACCTTGTTCCCACCTAGCTCCGCCCTTTAGACAAATCAGGTCTCCTTTGGCATCCCTTTTTCACTATTTCAATCCAAAAAAAAAAAAAATCTTCTCTTCATCTAATCTACTTTAGACTATTTTCCCTCTTTTTTCCACCTTCACTCCTTTCTCTCTCTTCTCTCTTTCAATATTATCTTCCTTTGATTCTTGAATTAGCTCTTTCACTTGTCCCTCTGTATATCACTTTGTGTATATCATAAGTTTGTAACAAGTTCAATTATTATTATTTTTGTGTGTATTTTCCTTTTGGATCATCACAAAATTATTATTATTATTATTGTGTGTATTTTCCATTTTGGATCATCAAGAAAATGGTTGCTAACAAATTTGCAACCATGTTACACAGAAATACCAACAAGATCACACTTATTCTTGTATATGCAATCTTGGAATGGACTTTGATATTTCTACTTTTTCTCAACTCTTTCTTCTCTTATATGATCATCAAATTTGCTGAGTATTTTGGCCTAAAGCCACCTTGTCCATTGTGTTCAAGAATTGATCATTTGTTTGAGTATCATCAAAAGACTAAAACTTTGCATAGAGATCTTCTTTGTGAAGTTCATGCTACAGAGATTTCCAAACTTGGTTTTTGCTCAAATCATCAGAAATTGTCTGAATCTCAAGATATGTGTGAGGATTGTAAGGGAATTACTGTGGAGAATGGTGAGGTGAATTTGTTGAAGTGTTGTTCTTGTTGTGGTGTGAAGTTGGAGAGAAAATTGAAAATTCCCAAGCCTTGTTTGGATGATTTGGCAAATACCCAAGAAGGGAATTTGGTTCTTGAGTCAGAAAGATCAGATTTTTATGAAGAAAAGATTGATCTTTCTGATAGGGAATGTTTGGTTCTTGAAAGGGTTATGAAAGATCAAGGTGTTCAAGCTTGTATAATTGAGGATTCATCTTTTGAATTTTCACCTCAGCATTTGGATTTCTTCATTGAATGTAGTGGTCATTTGGTTCCTGTTGAGTTGATTGATTCAACAACTGAGGACGATCATAACCAAAGCCATGAGAATGGCGAAAATTGTAAAAGGAATGATGATGATGATGAAGCCAGTTTGGACTCTAAGGATCAACAAGTCAATGAAGAAGTTGAATTGGTTGTTGAGAACAAGATTGAGGAGGAGGAACCTGAATTTGCAGTTGTTGATTCCATGGAGATGGAAGAAGATGAAAATGGTTTCGAGTTTTGTGTCGAAGAATGTCATTCAGTGAAGGAGGTTTATGAACAATTTGATGTTAGTACTCAATTGCACCAAGCACCTTCAGGAGATAATGTTCAAATTGTAGGTGAAAGTGTAAGGGAAGAAGAAGAAGAAGAAGAAGAAGGTTTAGATGTGTCACCAGGTACATATTCATAACACACTCTTGTAGTTTCTTGTCCTTCGATTTCTGCTACTATATGTTGATTCCTTGTACCTCGATTATCGTATTGTTTTATTGTAGTTTCTGTTCTGTTTCTTGTACTTCTGTTACTTCTGTTTGCTGGACTGCTTTGGACTGTTTTTTCTTGAGCCGAGTATCTATAGGAAACAACCTCTCTACCTCTGAGGTAGGGGTAAGGTCTGCGTACGTTCTACCTTCCCCAAACCCCCACTTTGCGGGATTACACTGGGTGTTGTTGATTGTTTTTGCTTTACTTTTGTAGTTTCAGAAGAGGTTTCCCAAATACCACAAATTAATGAAACTGATGCAGAAGTGTCAATTGGAAATGAAATTCCTGATATTAATCTATCAGATGAGATTCCATATGAAGGAGCTCTTAATTCATGTACACATGAAGAACCTTTCACAAATTCTGCCCATTTCCATGAAATTGATCAACATGGTAAGCTAAGAATTTTTCTTTTGTTCCTCTGATAATTTTCATTAGCGCGAAGTAACAAATGGTTTAATCCTGCTTTTTCCTATTTGTTAATCTTGTTTTACCATGTTAGGTACTAAAGAAGATCAAGAAAAATTAGTAGAATTGAAGTTATCAGTTGAGTTTGATGAGCATTTAATGAACAACCAATCACCAGTATCTTCAAAATTGGATGAGATTGAAGAAGAAAAAGTTCCGGAAACACCAACTTCTATCGATAGCTTCCATCAATTGCATAAGAAATTACTACTCCTCGAGAAGAAAGATTTCGGAACTGAGTCTTTGGATGGGAGTGTGGTTAGTGAGTTAGAAGGTGGAGATACAGTTTCATCTATCGAACACCTGAAATCAGCGCTAAAAGCTGAGAGAAAAGCTCTACACGCCTTGTATACGGAGTTAGAAGAAGAGAGGAGTGCTTCTGCTGTGGCTGCTAATCAGACAATGGCTATGATAAATAAGATTCAAGAAGAAAAATCAGCAATGCAGATGGAAGCGTTGCAATATCAGAGAATGATGGAAGAACAATCGGAGTATGATCAAGAAGCGTTGCAACTCTTGAATGAGCTCATGGTAAAGAGGGAGAAGGAAAAACAAGAGCTAGAGAAAGAATTGGAAGTATATAGGAAAAGGTTATCGGAATATGAAGCAAAAGAAAAAACGGCAAGGATGTTGAAGAGAAGCAAAGATGGAAGTGTTGCAAGAAGCGGATTATTTTCATCAGCCTCTTGCAGCAATGGCGAGGACAGTGAGGAGTTGTCTATTGATTTGAATCAAGAAGCAAAGGAAGATGACAGCTTTTATTGTCATCAAGAATGTGAGGATCATGATAAAGTTCAAGTTGATGCTTTTCTAGAATTGGAAGAATCATTTGTTGATTTCGAGGAAGAGAGGATGTCCATTCTTGAACAGCTAAAGATGTTGGAAGAAAAGCTTATAAGTATGGATGATGAAGATGCGAAGAAGTTTGAGGATGTTAGGCCAATGGAAGATTCATATAGAGAGAATGGCAATCATACAGAGGAAATTTCTCATTTAGATGGAGAGATAGATGAACATGCCAATGGTTTTTTGAGTGAAATGAATGGGAAACTAATTATCAAAAAGGGAAAGGGACTTCTTCCGCTTTTTGATGCAATGAGTGACGAAAACGGAGATGTTATGCTAAATGGACATGAAAATGGCTTCCATTCCAATGGTGTTGATGTCGAAAACAAGAAGCTAGATGTGGAAGAGGAGTTGGATCAATTACATGAAAGACTACAAGCTCTTGAGGCAGATAGGGAGTTCCTAAAGAACTGCATTAGCTCGTTGAAGAAAGGCGATAAAGGGATGGATCTTCTTCATGAAATCTTACAACATCTTCGTGATCTAAAAAACGTTGATCTTCGTGTAAGGAGCTCATGTAATAGTCTCATGTTCTAGGTCAATTATCGCGCCAAAGAAGATATATTGGTAAATTTTTCTCTCTTTAACTCAACAATGTCATATGTTCTTGAATGTCTATCACATTGTTTAACTTCTTTCATCTTCTTTTCGACAATTTCAGACCATGATCTTGGAGTCCTTGGAAGCTATTTAACTAAAATGGAAACTCAACGATGCAACCGAAATCTATGCAATAGCTGATAAAAACTCTGCTTTCATTGCAGAAATTTTCTGGGAGGGAAAATCCCTTGACAGAGAATCAGGCCCTGGAAATTCTTCTAAGTTTTTGTTCTCATGATCATTTTGTCAAAGTTAAACCAATTTTTTCCACCTTTTGTGGGCAAAGGGGGGGAATGATGAATGTGTGTGTAATCCAGTTAGGGTGAAGCCATTCTGTCTTTAAAAAAAATATATCGATGGTGTTCGAGTTAGCTTACGTGCGTCTTTATTATTTCATCAGGTACCTGCTATCTTCCACTAGCAGTGATCTAGCTTTTGTATGTTGTGAGAAGGAACAAAGCACTGGCTTTGCAAAGCTGGTGAGGGGTCCAACAAAGATTCCAGTGCCAGCCAATTTGTCCTTGTTTATTGTAGACAATTAGGAATAGCAACAATTTTCTTGTCTTTAACATTTTGAAAGGGTTAAGGCATAGAGGGGAAAGTAACTTCTTTTTTGCCTAATCTCTCATTTCTTTTTTTTCATCATTTCATCACATGAGATTTGTTAAGTATTTGGTGTTTTAGAAGGTTGTCTAGTTGTACACTACACATGTGTCTTTGTAAGAGTACATAAATGAGTGAATGTTTTCTTCAATTTTATTTTTGTTTCTATCTTTCATTCTTTTCTTTATTGTGAAGTTTATTAAACAATATGGATGTACAAAACATACACTATCTATTATAATTGAGTAGTAGTTAAGAGAATTTTTGTAGGCTGAGTGAGAATAACTACTATCTCTAACTTATTCAACTTTTTTTTTTTTAATTTCTCTTTTTAAACCCATTGGAAAGGAGATTGCAAGAAAAATCATATAAAAATGATAGAATCTTCGGACGCCCCAAAGAAGATATGAGGTGTTCGGGAATGATCGTAGTAGTTGGATAAGAGAATCACTATGACCATAGCCTTTGTTAAGTTTACCAAAGACGTATAAATGATATATTTAACACTGTATTATGGATGATTGGTTACGGAGGGTGCTCGTCCGATCTATTGTTTTTTTCCTTGTGCCTATTTTGTTTTAGGAGGTTGATTCACAGGTACAATCTTTCGTAAATAAAAGAAACATGCATAATTAGTGAAACCAAAAAGTGGTATAACAGCTAAGAGGGTGGCTTTAAAACATGATTACAAAAGCAAAGCTTGTGTATATGCAAGCTAAGTACCTAATCATTATTAGCATATTTTAATGATAGTTTAAGACACATTAATTTGAAGGTCCATGAGACATGATGATGACTAGTGTCATGCTGGTTTCAGCTCACCTTCCTCTATATCTTTATATCATAAAGGCAAAGTTAATTAAAAAGATTTTGTTGTGGTCTAGTCCCTCCAGAAATTAGGCAGAAACTCGATCTTGAAAGAGTGAAATCTAGCCTTTTCTCTTTATTCTTTATGGCTCGTGTTTAATTCTTGAAAACAACAACTTCTACACCTATCAAAACTTAACAGAATAACTACGGATTCTCACCCTCGAGTCAGGAACTCGCGTTCAATCTCGAAGAGTATATTCAATGACATCTTCTCTTATGATCTTTTTAGTTAGCATGTAGTGGTAATAGTCCCTCACCGACACGAAGAAAGATGTGAAAAATATTGTATTAGAAAAAGCTTCAAAAAATAACATCATGATTTTTGAAAGAGAGATTGTAATTTTTTGTATTAAAAATTGAGAAAAGTATTTATAGAGGATTTGAATAAGATTAATTTGGGATATTAGTTGAGTGGCCCTTATTTTGTGGTATGTGAACAAAGAAGGTAAATATATTGTACCATTTCTTAGAAGTTTTTTGTGTTATTATTAATTTATAATTTTTAGAGCTTAACAATTATTTTAATGAAGTGAATGTTGATTTGTTTCATAATATGACTAGTCTGAGTCTCAATGATTCTTTTGCAAATTTTGATAAAAATAAAATCACGAATTGCTACATATTATTTAAATGAGTTCAATATCTTTAACTTTTTTTTCTCAATCTTTTAAGATTTTAGTTTTGAGCTTGACAATTACTGACTATGTGTGGGAAGTAAATAATGCTTTCTTTAATTTGAAAGGATTTGGAGAACTTTCGAAGACATTCATTGAAACAAATATATATAAGACATGAAGACTTATTTAGTTGCTTGTTAAGTTAATTTTGATATTACATGTCGCTATCGCAACGGTGAAAATGACTTTTTTTTTAACGAGGTTAATTAAAAATAACTTGTGAAGCATAATTAGTAATGACCTTTTAATATTTATTGTTTGGTTTGTTATATAAACGATGAAATATTTGAAAGCGTATCTACTGATGAGACCATGATTGATCTTTTTAAAATATGATAAGTCATCAAGTACAACTGTAATTAATATTTATATTTATATATTGTGTTAAAATAGTTCTTTAATTTGTAAGTATATACTGAATATCAATACTCGTTCCTTACTCTGTTATTATTATATTTTAGCTTGAAATAATTATTTTATCTTAAAATTCAGAATTCATAAACTTTAAATCGTAACTTCACCACTACTTTCAGATGTACATGTGTTTCAAACTTTGAGAAACTTGTTTTGAGTTCCATTTTTATTCAATCAAGTACCAAAAGAAAATATTCAGTTTTTGCTAAAAACTTCAAAACATTATTTGCAACAACTAAAAATCTTTCCTTTTTGGTGTTTGGTAGAAAGAATTAAAATAATTTTGGTTAAAACTTTTTCAATTTTTGGTTCTAATAAGTATACCATCTAAAGGTGCGATGAAATGGTTAAAATTCCTTCCATTATAATCAGAGGTCTGGGGCATCTAAGCCCCCGGACTAAGGAAATTCTTGGTATTTTAGCCTTTTTTTACTCAAATAAATCTTACACGACACAAATTTAAATTAATCGACCAATATATTTATTTTTCCATATGGTTAAACCCAAAAAAAAAAAAATATCATAACATCAAGCTTCCTTCCTTCTGAGGTGAAATTTCACCTTTATGAAAACAAGAAGAAACAAACTTCTTAATCTGATAGTACATCAATGGCCCTCAAGATGGGGATAATTGACCATAACTTGATTGTTGGGAACATTATTAATTTATTATGTCCCACATTTTGGCTCATTTCTTATCAGGCAACACATAATTTTTCCACACATTGAGATGCCTTTACTGTATTATTTTTGTATATATCCCTTGTGACAAAATCCAACATCCACTATGGGTGTGTTTGGTAGAGGGAGGAATCATTTTCTGAAAAATATTTTTTAATTTTTGCATGTTTGATTGATCAAAATATTATAAAGAATAAGTTTCTTAAAAATAAGAGAAATAATTTTCGTAAAGAAAGTAGGAAAAACAAGTACTTATATTAGTGACATTTCAAGTTTATTGTCTCTTCACCATTCATCCAATACCCCCAATCCCCACCCCTTGACCCATTCCAACCCCCTGCCACCCTCGAACCCCCAATCCTACCTTCATAGTGTTTTGCTAGGTTACATATAAATAATTTGGGATGATATTTTTTTTTACTTATCAAACGCTCAAAAAATTAGTAAAAACTCATTTATTTTACAAGAAACAATTTCTAAAAAAATATTTTTCGTGAAAAACATATTTCTTTCTACCAAACACACCCTAACATACCGCTTTTAATATGGATCGGCTCAGCCCAACCCTTGTGGGCTTTAAACAGTCTGAAAGTGTCAAAAGGTTTATTTTGTCTACTGTTTTCTCCCTTTTTTTTTTTTTTTGAAAAAGAAAAAACTCAGATTGGGTAGGATTTCACAAACAATTGAAGGCACAAATATAGTAAACCTGTGCATATAACTCTATAAAATATGAATCATGAGCTGATCTTAACAATTTCGAGATTCAAACTATAGGTAAATTTTGATCAATATTTTATAATAATATTTTTTATGAGAAAAATTGTACTGTATATTATTTTCGTATAATTTTTTAAATATCTAAATTTTTATTTTAAAATATTGAGTTAATCTAGTCTAATTTATTTATTTATTTTCAATCAAAATTCGGGTGTTTGGGCCCTCTAATTAAAAGAAAAAAATACAAAGTTTTGATTATTTAATTCAATTTAATTTCAAAGATCAGTTAATATAACTCTTGGTAAGTGAAAAAGTACCACATGAGTTAGAATAAAGAGAGTAGTATTTTATACTTTATTACTCGTGATCTAAGAGAGAAATACCAAATACAAGTACCTTTGGAAAATTTTCAATAACAAAGCGTGTGTTTGGTAGGGGAAAACATGAATTCTAAGAAATGATTTCTCTCATTTTCTTTATAACTCTCTTAACTTTTAACTTTATATTACTTACTACAATTAGAACTTAGATATTATAATTAATCTCTAATACACTCTCTATTTTGCTAATATTATCTATTATTCTTTAATACATTTATTTATAAAATAAAATAAAATCCACTCATCCATCAAAACATCAAAAAAAAAGTCCATTAAAAACTAGGGCCTCCATTGTACCAGATTTTTTTCTTTTCCGCCCATTTGACACCTCTATGGTTACTTTTGCCCTCCAATCCAATGAGAAAAGTTGAATGATTGTTGAGCAAGAATGATGTGAAAATGGCATCAAACATATATTGTCAAAATACATGAACCAGTACAAATGATTAAAGAGGAATAGTTGAATATTGAAAAACAAAAACTTAGAACAGGAAAAAAACAAAAGAAAAGAAGCAATTCTTGTACTTGATTGGAGAAGAAATCATACTTCATGCGTACAACTACTATATGTCGAGATCAAGTTAAGAGACTTGCAAAAGTGAATATGTAATAATCACGATTTGAATTATCAGTTATCGGAATTTCGTGAATCCCTTTGTTCACAATCTAAAGTTCCTCTAAATATGTAGTGTTATCTCTTCAAAATCTTAGCTGTCATGTGAAAAAAAAAAAGCCTTTTCTTCAACACGCTTAAATAATATATTTATACATATAGGTTAGGTTTTAATAGGAGGACAAGTTTATTGGGCTAATGGACTAACACCTTTTACGAGTGGACCTAATCCAACAACTTTTTCTTCTAACAAATGAAGCTCCAAATAATTAGCAAATATCTATTGGTTTACATGTATTCCTTTTCCATAGCTTCTTTTGTTTGCACATTCTCACTTACAGGCTTGATTCATTTTTACGAGCCAAATATGTAAGAAAAATTTAATAATGTCACTCTCAAGGTTAACAAAATGGGGCATTGAAGACTATCCAGCATGTATCTTGGCCTAGCAAATCCAAGGATGGCCTGCAATTGAGGCTCTCTCTTTTGCATGCAACTGGTGATTTTGCGGCCATGATGGGGTTGCCTTCTCTTTTATTAAGTCGAGAGTTTATCGGAAATAACTTTTTCTACCTCACAAAGATAATGATAAAGTCTGTGTATGCTTTATTCTTTTCAGACTTCACTTGTGGGAGGGGATTACATTGGGTTGTTGTTGTTGTATGTAAGTATGTAGAAAATATCTCTGAGACTCTGATTGCTTTGATATCACGGTGAAGTGTATAATCATCACATCAAAAAGCGAAGTTGTTAAAAAAAGGCATACTTTATTTGCTTAATTATATATTCTCGACAAGTATTCTCTCCACCAATGTTATTGAGACAAAATAAATTTTATATTCCATCAACAACTCTTATAATGAAAATCTACTTTAATCTGTCACACAGGCTACCTTATTCCCTAAGGTATTGATTTGAAAAGTTTCTTAAAATTTTAATGAAAAATTAATTATTATATTTTCTTGGTACAATAAAAGATTTTATTTTGGTTATTGAGTGATCGCTATTTTTTGGATGTGTACAAAGTAAATTTTGCTCCAGTATAACAAGCTCAATGGAGAAAGCATGCAGGACATTTCGAACCTAAGACCCCCCTCTCCTCCTCTTTTCTCGTTTGAAAGATCACCTGCTCAATCAACTCCACCACCTTGCGGATACCATTAGAATTTAATTAGGTAAGATTCCATTCAAATCCTCAGCAATTTCCTAAAGATTTTTCTTTTTTTTCTTTTCCTTTTTGGGCTGATTTACTTATTCCATACACGTGAATTGACAATGATACTAGTCTCTAGTGCAATTAAAATTAAAAACACATTTAATTTATTTGATAATAAGATATGCCATGTGTTACTTTCGGCCACATAATATGTTAATAATACACTTTCCATTATGGAGTTTCTTTTCTAGATTTGTCAATCATACTTTGAAGTGGTTCTTGAGCTAATTTTTATTAGAATATTGAAGTTTATAAACAGTTTTCTTTCTTTGTTTAATAAGTTGGTTTACAGTGAAAGTTTTTCCTCCAATGTCCTACTCTCTCTGTCACAAATTATATAATTGTATTTGATTAGATTTTTTTTGGGACAGACTTTTTGGGCTAAATCAGCCTAAAAATACTCTTAATATGATATTGTTTGTTTTAGGTCAATCTTGCACGATTTTTCCTAAAAAGTCTCACACTATTAAGAGATCCTACACTTTATGTGTAGTTTCTCAATCTTTTCAGCTATCAATGTGAGACTTTTTTCGCACATGCATCCAACAAGCTCCCCCTCGAATTAAGTTCCACGTGGTCTATCACCACAATCCACGAGTCAATTTTTGAGATTCACTGTGCGCGCCACCTATATCGTCTGAGAGTATTTTATGGCAACTGAGACCCTCAACTAGCTTCTTCTTGTATGTGTGCTTCTCTAAGCTCGTAAGGGGAGGTAGACCTAGCCCTACGCCATCATCTGCTTTCGTCATATATACTCGCCCCGCTGAATCTAGGCTGTGATACCCTTAATATGATGTGATATTGTCCCCTTTGAGGCAAATCTGTATGGATTTTCTAAAAGGTTTCACATTATTAAGAAATCATACATCTTACATATAGTAATCTAATCTTTTCAGCTACTAATGTGAAACTTTATATAACCCAACAAATTTTTTTTAAAAAATTTAGTATGTCATGTAAATTAGAATAGGGGAAGTAATTTGGATAGAGGGCAAAAGTGATGCACATCAAGTTTAGTCTTTTGATAGGGTAACGGAAAATTTGGATGCTGTCTTTGTTATTGAATTTTCCCCAAATTTAGGTCTTCTGTTTGTTTTCTTTCTTAGATCAGGGGTAATAAGGTCTAAAATAATAGTATTTCTTTTTTTGTTTTCCAAGAAATCCATTTAAATCATTAAATGATGAAGGAGTTAGGCACGATTCTTAACTTGTACATATATCAAACTAGAAGTTGTTGTCTATGTTGTGCACAGACCCAATGTTAATACTCAAAATTTTTAAGATATGTCTAATTATATAATTTATAATTGAGAATTTTCATTTGTTTAGTCGATTAATTTCTAGATATGCACACACTATTTTTGTAGATCAATGAAATTCATTCAGAATATTTTTTAAGTTGTTAATTATTGTGATTTATAATGTAATTTTTAAATATGTAATGAGTTGTTAATTATTGTGATTTATAATACTTTTAATGTAAGACATAAATTAAAACAAAGAAGAGTATTAAATTTTTTGAAGTGGGCTCATTGAAGCATGCATGTCAACCGCCTGCTGCCTGCTTCAGCTGCTTCACTGCGGCTTCTTATATAGGATAAATCATAATTACACGGAAGAAATACATAAACCTTGATAACGTTGCGAAGATTGGTATCAACCAACATAGAGTTCGGCGCAAGAAAGGAAATTATTTCAACTTAATAAACCAAAAGGGCACCTCTCTAAAAACATACACCAAAACAGACATTTTGCTTAAATATTGGCGAATTGTGCCACCTCTGCCTTTCATTTCAGATGTTTGCTAAAGAATTAAATAATATATATATATATAATAATATATATATTATATATATATAATATAAATAATATTATATATATATATAAATAAATTGCGTTTTGGGGGAAATGTCCATTTTGGTGTATGTTTTTAGAGAGATGCTCTTTTGGTTCATTAAGCTGAAATAATTGCCCTTCTGACGCCGGATTCAATCAACATATATATAACGAAATTGTAAATAAAAGCTTCACCATATGTGAGAATAGTTATTCCTAGGCATTGAGTTAGTCCAAGTATCAAACAAGAATATATATTGATCATATTGACAGGTTAATAAGGAGTCAGATTCAATCACAATTTTGTTTAAACCTTCACTGTGACAAATGCTCAAATATTTTACTATGACACCTCTTTCAAAAGATAGTTATTTTTCTAATACAAAGGAATAAATTGATCTTTCGAGTGAAATAACAAAAGTTAATTGATTTCCTCTGATATATATAATATATTACACCCTCTGTTTCAGTTTATATAATTGTATTTGATTAGATTCTTTCTTTTAGCCAAAGTAAAATAAAATAATGTGTCATATAATCTAAGTCCCTTATATTGGCAAAGGAAGAAAACAAACACAAGAGTCAAGATATCTCAAATTAACTATGTGAAAATGACATCAATAACATTGTCAAAGTAAAGAAGAATAGTTGAACTAATATTGCAAACCAATAAATTAGTCTAACAAATTAATTAAGGAATTCTTCTTGTACAAGAAAGATCAGAGACGAAGTCAAGAGGGGTCGATTTATATTGGGTATTCCCTATTTCACACATGAGAAATTTCAAGAAACACTATTCTTTGAACCTCCAAATAATCATCAAATTAAATGTCTCTCTTGGTTTACATGTATTTCTTTCAAATAATTTCTATATGCACAAGTTATACATCACTCAAATCATGCACCTATCTTTTGATAGTAAAATTATTATTGGAGGTTTAACATATTCTTTTCTTTTCTTTTTTGATTTCACATTCATCAGTATGCGCGATATCCATTTTAAAGTTTTACTAATTCAGATTCACGTCAAAAAGTCTCACTTTAAAAATAGAGTATTCCCCGTAAAAGACAACATAGTACTATTACCCCCCTACAACCTTTGGTATAATTATTTCTTCTTCTGGAAGCAAAACAAATGTTTCAAATTTTTGAAATTGAATTGGAAAATTCCTCATTAAGTTCAACATAACTAATAGTACCTCGTTTGTTTGAATGAGGAGAATTAATAATCTCCTTGTTAAATTTTGGCATAACTTAGTCAATATTGTTAATTTGACTTCAAATTTTCATCTTTTTATAAATAATATTAGCAAGGGAAAATTAGGTAGACAACTTCTATGGGGCGTAGGCCTCCCAAAAGGTAATAGAGGCGTGTAAAGATTTCCTCAGGCCGAATGGAGATTGACCCTCGAGTGCAAAAAAGGGAGCTTGACTGCAAGACCCATCCAACAGGGATAAAACTCGGCCTTAGTGATTCGACGGTACCGAGTGGAAGGGCCGTTACTCAACCAATAAAAGTTACTCTACGAATAACCGGATGATCTTCTCCAAGAGCTCACATCGACGGGAAAGTTTGGCACCTCGATGTCGGTTCTTCGCCACTTGGGGTTGTAGTATGTTTCAAGGTTTGGGGTGTTTTCCCATTAAAGCGGTACGTGAGCTAGGTTATCAAATGTAAAATACTCCCTCCGTCCATCTTTACTTGTCTACTATTGACTTTGCACACTTTTTAAGAAACTATAAATAAAAGGGTAATTTTACCATATCACCCTTTGAATAGAATAAATACAATGTCTTGGAAAATGTAATAGAGAAATGACTATAATTAATGATAAGGGTAGATTAGGAACTGAGTGTAAAATTATCTCTTGATTTCATAAATTGGACAAGTATTGTTGGACATCTATTTTTAGTATAGTGGACAAGTAAAGATGACGGAGGGAGTAGTATGTGTATTAGCAATTTAAACATAAATATCTTTAAAGTAAGTACTTCTTGTATTACAATATATTTTCTTCGTTATTAATCATCGCGTAACAGTTTTTTCACTGTTAATTACCACATGACAATCTTTGTATTATTAATTACCATATAAACAATTTTATGCATTACAAATTGCTGCGTAACTCATATCCGAACCAAGCAACCCCTAATTCTTCTTAATTAGTACAATTATTACTTTTATCAGTTAATTTATCCAATATACTCAGATTGTTCTAATTTAAAATCGTTGTTGACCAAGTTTATTTATGTTGACTTTGAAAGCCAAAAGTAGGCAAAACTAATAGTATACCACTTTATGTGTTGACAAAAGACTTTCTAAACATAAACATAATTTAAAAGGTATGTTAAGAATTTGATGAAAGGTTCAAACAATAAGGCAAATAAGGGAACTTTGAATAACATTATTTTTCAAAAAAAAAAAAAGGACAAAGGAATCGAATGGGTCAAGCGATCATTAATTAATTACGTAATTAATGACAAACACATGTAAAATTGGTAGAAACGTGTCTTTGAAGGAACAAATTAGTACTCCATATAAATACACATGTAATAACTATGTCTACTGATTGGACTTTTCCTACTCTTATGATCTTTTCGTCTATTTTTATTTGTTTACCTTACTAGAATATAATGTTCATTTTACAATATTTAATTTTATAAATTAAGAAAGTAATATGCCATTTATATTTACGGATGACATAGTTTTGATTGATGAGACTAAAATCGAAGTTACCGTTAAGTTGGAGGTTTGAAGGCAGACATTAGAGTCTAAAAGATTCACGTTGAGTAGAACCAAGATAAAATATTTGGAGTGCAAGTTTAGTGATGTAACGTCTGAGTCAAGTGAGACTTGATACACAAGTCATTCAAAAAGGAGAGTTTCAAGTATCTTGGGTATATTATCCAGGTAAATGGGGAGATTGACGATGATGTCGCACATCGTATAGGTACAGTGTGGATAAAATGGAAGCTTACATCCGAAGTCATGTGCAATAAGAATGTGCCACCAAAACTTAACAAATTCTACAAAGTGGTGAATAGATTGATCATGTTATATGGAGCGGAGTGTTGGTCAGTCAAGAACTCCCATGTGCAGAAAATGAAAGTTATGGAGATGAGGATGTTGAGATAGATATGTGGGCATATATATATACTAGGAGAGATATGATTAGAAATAAAGATATTTGGTACAAGATAGGAGAGACCTCGATAGTGAACAAGATGCAAAAAAATGAGACGGAGATGGTCCGAACATGTATAGAGGAGATGCACGGATGCTTCAATATGGAAGGAGTGAGAGGTTGTCTATGGATGGTTTCAAGAGGGGTAGAGGTAGGTCGAAGAAGTATTGGAGGGGGGGAGGTGATTAGACAAGACATGACGCAGCTTCAGCTTATCGAGGACATAACCTTAGATAAGAATTATGGAGGGCACGAATTAGCGTAGGAGGTCAGTTAGATAGTGGAGTGTTGTCTCACTTATTCTTCTTTACTATTAGACATACTATGAATTGTATTTGTCTTATAGGTTTTTTGTTCTTTGAGTTTGGTTTTTAGTTGTGATTTTTACACTTTGATTATCATTTTATCCTATTATGACTACGGTTTAGGATGATTTATCAGGTTGCCTAAGTATTTGTCATGATAAATATCTTCATTTCCGTTACTACCAGAAACATGCAAATTACCTGGAAATTTTACATGGGGATTTCATCCGCAGAACTTTCATGGGGATTTTCATGCAAAAATCTAAAATTCCTAAATTTTAGTATATTTTACCTGCGAAAAATATTTTCTCAAGAAAATCCGCAGGTAAATTTGACGCCATTTTGCGCAAAATATTACTTGGGGAATTATGTAGGAAATTAGTCTGCAAGAATTTTATTCATGGGTAAATTCGCAGGTAACTAAATAAAAAAAATCCTTTATTAATTCGAAGAAAAATTCCCAAGTACATTACTTGCGAATTTAGTTAGGAATAGTTATCTAGGAATTTACCTATCCGGAATTAACTGAAAATTTTATTTCTGCAAATTTACCTGGAAATCTTTTCTTGCAGATTGACCTACAGATTTAACTATTTGGGGAATTACTTGAGAATCTTTTGTTGCATATCTAGCTGGGAATCTTTTTTTTAAGGATTTACATGAAAAATTTGTTAACTAGGCAATTAGTTGAGGATCTTTTTGTTTTGAATTAACTAGCTAAAAATATTACTTGAAAAGTTACCTGAAAATTGTATTACTTGAAAATTTTTGGGGATTTTGGCTATGTAAATTTAACTAAGTATTTGATTTGAGGTTATTTATTTGTGAACTTTCTTACTAGAATATTATTTGCAAAATTTGATGTGTGGATTTAAAAAAGTTTTATAAACTTTTAAAGGTAGTCTTAAGAAATATTAATAGTTCACTTAATAACTAGGTTTTAAAAATTTTAAAAATAATATTCTTATGCAATATTTTCACTCTAATAAGGTCTTGAAATGAAAAGGTTTAAAGCAATAATTTATACATAATTATTAATAACATAATCATATTTAGTTAATTTATTTTAGGTAAAAAATATTTACACTCCCAATTTCGCTTTAGAAATCAAATTCTCACTCAACTTTAAACATATTCTCCCCCTCGCATGTAAATTAAATTCTTTTAATGCTTATTTTAATTTTATATTATCAACCTTTGTTTTTTTCTATTAATTTCTTTATAGATGGAAGGTTGAATATCAAGGATGACATAGATATTGCATCATATAAGGTGGTAGAATCTCTATTATTAAAAAATAAAGGAGAATTTAATTTTTAAAACAAAGTTAAAGAGTATAAATGATTTTCACCCTCATTTATAAACAATGACATGAATATCTATTAATTTACTCAATGTTAATTGTAATTAAAAATTCAATCCCATACTTGGAGTATCTTTTTCAAACGTAAAAAAAAAAAAATTATATCAAGATTTACTGGATGAAAAATTAGGACTAAATTGCATCCATTTCTTTTGTACCACATCAGATACGGAAAGCAACATTTTGGACTTTATAGTGACCAAATGTTATGCACTTAAACTAATGACACGTGAGATCTTGAGCAGAAGTTAGCATTAAGCAAATGAGGTGATTTATGTATTTAAGTGTTGTAGTGTGTGTGTTCATTTATTTTATGAACTTTATTTATCCGGATTATATCCAAGCCTTTAGTGAAGTATTTTTTTACGTTTCAAAAAATAACTAAAATGTGGGGGGTGCGTGTATAATATGGAGAAGAGAGGGGATTGGTATATAAATCCATGAAGTACTGGAAATGGAATTAAGAAACAAAATAACCCTTTTCTCTATAATCTTTTGCCAATTTTTTTTAGGAATTTACTTGCGGATTTTCCCTGTGAAAATCTGCAAGGAATATCCTTTCATTCACGAATTTTCATCAAAAATTTTTTGCAATTCTTTCGTATTTTTACAAGAAAATTCGTAGGTAATTGATATGCGGTTTAAAAATCCCCATGTAACTTATTGGGGATTTCAAAATTCGCAGGTAATAATTATCCACGAAGGTTTTACCATTGAATTTTGTTTAGTAGGAAAATCCGCAGGAAATCATATATAATCCATAGAAAAATTTCCATGTAATTTGCACTTTTCTAGTAGTATACTGCTTTAAACTGTCTTTTGCTTGAGCCGGGGGTCTATCAAAAACAACCTCTGTACTTCTAAGGTATTGGTACGGTCTGCGTACACTCTACTCTCCACATGCCCTACATTGTGAGATTATATTGGATATGTTGTTGTTGTAATGTATCATTTATAATTATTTTACTCTCATTATTAAGTACTATTTATTTTCAATTTATTTAAAATGACATATAATAATTAGAAATGATATCATAAAATTATTATTTTATTTATTAATCTCCTTGTTTTAATTTATTTGTGTGATTTTGACTTGACACGAAGTCTAAAAAAATAAAAAAGACTTTTGAATCTTGTAACCTTAAACATGCCATGTAAAATATTAAAATAAAAGAGCTGTCAAAAAAGAAAAAAATATTCTTTTTTAAATGGATTAATTAATAAAAAAAGTCAAACAAATAAATTGAAAGCAAAAAAAATATCTTTTAAAAAACATGTTAAGTCAAACATGGCTAGAGGGAGTATCAAAAATAACAAAATGTGGAAGAAAGACATAAAATATCTGTCCTGCCCTTAGTGTTCCCATCCCATGTTGAGTTTTGTTATTTTTTAAAGATTAAGCTTTAAATATGAGGTGTGAATCGTGGAATATGAGAAATTAAATGGAGGAAAGATGAAAAGAAAGTTTATTTTTTTCTTATTGGTAGTGAAAATGAGTATTTTTGTGCTTATATTTAGAAGTACTTCTTTTAGCCCTAAAAGAGTTAAGAAGAGAGTGCTCTCTCGTGCCGTTATTGTCGTCTTCGATCGCTCGGCTTCGAGTACGACTACGGCTATGACTATGACTACGTAAGGAAGGAAGTAACAGGTTCATTCTGAGCAGACACCAAACTTGTTCTGAACAGGTAGATTTGGGACCATTTCAATCTCGGGTGAATTCTGTAATCTCGAATATTTCATATTTAAAATTTTATTACTTTCTGTTTTTCCAGTTTATCAATATGAAGAATTGTGACATTAGATCCTTAAGAAAGCATATTAATTAATTGATATTTGAATCGCATAGAATTTAATTATAACGATTGATTAGCGGTTAACTTGAGACATAATTATTGTTGGAGTATTTTAGTTTTCAATCAAACACTTTGATCGTTCACCTTAATTATAACGTATTGCATCTAATTACATGATCAACAGTTCATAATTAAAGAGATTATTATCTAAGTAGTTTCACCTTAACCCATGATTTTATTCAATTGTTATTTATGATTTAGTGCCTAAAGTTTTTAATAAGTGGGTCCAACATGCCAAAATTTACATTGTGGAAATATTCGTCGATGTGAAAAAGAAGTCTACGTTACTCATGATGGGAGGGTCTTACATCTCTAGTAAATGTTGGCCAATTCTCTTAGTTAGCGTTTGAATATGGCGACTGTATCTCATGATTTTAAATTATGATTTCAATTAATATCAGAATATGCGATATAAAATTATGAAAAGAAATAACAAATTTTCAAAAAAATTATGATTTGAAATTCTATATCTATAGTAAATGTTGGCCAATTCTCTTAGACAAATCAAGTTTCTTGCATAATATTTCAATGTATGTATTGTAAATAATTAAGCCATAATTATAGCAAGAGAACTTAAGTGCTTAAAAATGGAAAAAAAGTTCCTATACTCGTGGTTGAATGTTACCATCACCTTTGGTTTTGAATTTTAGTTAGAAGAAGTATATTCTTTCAAGTGGCATAAGTTATGAGGCATAAATTAAATTTGTCTAAGAGGTTGAAATTGGGGATATTTTAATATAATGAATTTATTTAATATCTAAATTATTGAAAGTGTGAGTTTCATACCTAAACTATCACTCATTAGTTTGAGAAACACACCTCAACGTTGATTGGGCCAAGTTTTTTGTATACAAACATATTTAGACGCATCTGCCCATTAAATATTCTGATGACGTGGTATACTTTTTATTTATTTTTAGCTGAAATGTTTTTTTTTTTTAAAAATTTCATTGATTTTACCCCAAACTCTCCCCTTCTTCTTCATTATTTCTCAACACGGTGAATATTTAATTTTAAATCATTTTTGCTAAGGTGAAAAAAGATTTTCATGCAGAGTGCCACGTGGCAAGATTTTGTAAATAAAAAAAGAGCGTAATACACACACCATCACATATTAGTTGAGGTGTGTTTCTCAAACTAATGAGTGATAGTTTAGGTATGAAACTCACACTTCCAATAGTTTAGATATCAAGCTCAATAAAAAAAAAAAATTAAGTGTGTTTTTGATACTTTACTCTAAATATTATATGTGAATTGTGTCCAAGTCATATAACTGAAACTCCTGCTCAATAGACAACATATTACACTAGATTCATCATTTGTTACTTCTTAAAATGTTTCGAACACCTGTTTCTGTGCACATTATAATTAGACCTTATATTTTATGAAAAAACATAGGTCATTTTAAAATAATCTTTTTTCCTGCAATTTCTAAATTAATATAATATTGATAGCTTTATGGACCCTTATAGTATGCTTTATAGTAATAACTTGTAAGTTAGTTAATTATATCTTCTTTTTTGTCGTTGTTTCTTGATTTAGAAACCCTATTCGTCACTCATGGAATAGAAATACTATTTAACACTATAAGCAAAACGGAAGCCTATTAATTCCAAAATAGAAACTATAGTATATTAACCGTAAATATTAGTTTAGGAGACTTACGTAAATATCAGTTTTAGGAAACTATAGCTATCACAACTTGTGTCACTAATGAAAATTCTTACGAAATGGATGAATTTCCTTTATTCACAGACTAAATATCTCGAAAGATTCATTCTTTCTCTCTTTTGGATAACTAACCTTAGTTATCCCATAAGGATTAAGATTAAAAAAAGGATAAATTAATGAATTAACAGGTTAATTAGCACCCTTATGAATGGATCGCTCGAATAACATAGTGACCTCCATTAGCCAATGCACTGTACAACATAAGAGTAAAATATTGGGATAACTATTTAGGACTACTACATCTGCATGTCACATGTCAAAGTCTTGTGATATATGAATATGTCAAGTTGGTTGATAAATATGTACACATGAGAAAATATTTATACCTTATTATTACTCGTCATATAAGAAAGAAGCACCAAACACAAATACCTTAATGGGTCGTTTGATACGTGTGATAAGTATAGTAATTTTGGGATAATATTTGAGTTTAATTTTATTTCATATTTGGTATAAGGTACTATCTAATCCTGAAACTATCTTATCTCATAATTTGTACTAATTTACTATCGTCATATGAAAAAATGAGATGACATAATCCTAGGGGTGTTCACAATTTGTATAAAAATCAATCCAGATTGAAAAATCAAACCAAAATCAGTGAAATAAACCGTCATTTGGTATGACTTGGTTTGGTTTTACATTTTCAGAAATCGATTATTTGATTTGATTTTGATTTTGTTAAAAAAAAATCAAAGAAATAATCGAACTGATAAATTATATACACATTTTTTATAATTCTATATAGTATTTCTTTATGAACAATTTAAATATTTTATATATCTTTTCATGATAATTTAAATATCTTGTATTAGATGTACCCCATGTTACTGTTTTATGTGGTAATCTCAAGTTTTTTTTTTCCTGTTTTGAATGAATCATTTTTTTATTTTCGTGTATGATTAATAACCGATAAATCGAATCAAAATCGATAACAATCAAACTAATAAATGTATATTATATTTGGTTTGATTTGATTTTAATAATTTAAAAATTAATTATATTGATTTGTTTTTGATTTTGACCAATAACATCCAAATCGACTCATAAATAGTCTCATGAAATATCCCTACTTATCCTATAACGTGTACCAAATGACCTCTAAGAAAAATTGCAATAACAAAGCTTGTGTTTGGTATGAGGCAAAAAGTGTGTTCCATAAAAAAATATTTTTTCTAGAAAATATTCTTGCATTCAATAATTTTTAAGATAATATTTTTCATGAAAAATGACTTTCATCGTACCAAACATACTAGTTCATATTAGATTGCATCAAAAAAAAAAATTATTTCCCTGTGAAAAACTAGATTAAGGGCTCGTTTGGACCTGAGATATGAATCATGATTTAAAATCAAATGATATGAAATTGAAGTTTTGTTTGGACATGTAATTTGAATTTCTTAAGTTGTATTTTTTCATAAACATTAAAATCGGACAAGTTGTGAAAACTATCAAAATTTATCTAATTCTTACGCAATCTTACCAAATGAATAAATCATAGTTCATAAATAAGATATCACAATATCTTAAGCGCCACATTGATAAATCACATCTCCGTATTCCTTTTATAAATAAATATATACGATTACAAACTTTTAACTAAACATAATTTTATAAAGATTCACTAGTCAACAATATTAGTAACTAGTTATTCTTTAATATAATCTTTCACGTGGTATGGACAATCTTTTCACCTCGAGCATGAAATTTTTTTCGCAAAATTTAAAACGTTGGGTCTTTTTTTACAAAATATAAATTTATGGGTCAAGTTTTATATTAAAAAAAGTTAAAATCATGATTTGGAATCTCAAATCATATTTTTTGAAGAATTTGGGATATGAAATCATGATCCTAAATCACATGTTCAAACGTTGATTTGAAATCATGGTTTCATATCGCACAACGGCAAATTCATGTAAAAAAAAAAGGATCACATAAATCGGTAGTCATCCATCTAAACTCAATATGTTATTTATGTAATTCTTAAAATATACTATCTAATATTATCTTAATACACTTATAATCAAAAGAGATTGAGTAGTGCATTGGTTGAGAGTTGGTCTTTACTCTTCTAGGTCAATGGATTAAATTCCACTACAAAATACGCAAAAACAATAACCAAAACACAAATGATGCTATATTATTAAATAGCAATGATGCACCCATGTCTTAAAATTCTCAAATCGCCTCTGATATCATATGTCCAAACACAAACTAAAATGTATATCACTTTTGCCCTCCAAATCCAATCCAATGAGCAGCTCTTCTGCACGAGCAAGAAAGATTTAAGCCAACGCAAACTATGTGAAAATTAATGACATAATTAACATAGTATGTATTGTCAATATATATATATATGTACCACAAATAAAGAGGAAATGTGCAAACCAATTTAGGATTCTTGTACTCGATGAAAGACGAAGTCATGAGACATTAATTTAAAGTATTTTGGGTCAATTTCTACTGGATTTTATTATTTCACACATGACAAAATATCATATCCAGCGTGTAGGTCCATTAATTAAAGCGAGGAATTAAATCTGAATTTAATTTTAAAATCATACTTCCTACCGCTAACATATGTCAAGCTCAAGTTCAAAAAGTTGAGGAAACATTACTCCCTCAAACTCCAAATGATAACCAAATGTCTCTTGGTTTACACTTTACATGTATATTCCTTTTCCAAAGAATTTCTTTATGCACAAGTTATACCTCACTCAATCACCTATCTTTTGATGATGATAGTAAAATATTATTGGAACATGAAAGACAACATGGAGGTTTGATAACTTCCTTTTTATTTCATTTAGTATGCGTCGTATTCATTTCATGATTCTACTAATCTAGATTCATGTAAGAAAGTTTCACTTTGTAAAGACGATTTTACTATCAAGCTTCGACTAAATTCTGATTAAGAATGATAGAAAACTTATCACCCCATTACAATATTTGATAGTATTGTTTCTTCTTCCGGAAGCAAAACAAATGTTTCAAATTGAAGAATTCCTCATTAAGTTCAGCATTAATTTCTTTTTAGCGATAGTTACTCAAACTTTTAAATTAAAGGGGTTATCATTACCTTTCAATATTTGAAGATGATATCGTTTTTCGACCCTTAATTAAATGTCAAGATGTAAAGGGGAATTGACTCTTACTTTTACTAGTTACTCCCTTTGTTCCTATTGGACTTGCCAATCGAATGAATCGTAACACTCGTAATGATCGACTTTACGAAGATTCCATTGGATTTCGGAAGCTCGTAGCATTGGTCCCGCACAATTCTCAAACTTAAGAAGCTGGGGGCGTGCTCGCCGGTCCCTGACCTGCCTCCGATTATTGAAAGTGAATTCCTTTGTTCCTAAATAAGGGGTTATTTAGTCTTTTTATTTTGTTCCTAAATAAGTAGTATTTTAGTTAATCAAGAAAACATTAATGATGTTCTTTCAATTTTATCATTTTTTTAAATTAAGAAAGTTTTACAAAACAAAGAAACTACTAAAGACAAGTTAGTAAAAATACTTTTTATTTTGTAGAAATGAGTAGTTTCTTAAGGAGGTGTACCCAAGCTAAAAAAATCACTTATTTAGAAAAGGAAAGAGTAATTAATCCAATATATTAGATAGTTCTAACCAGTGTTTTAAAAGGCGGGGGCGTGAGGCGAGGCATTTTACTTAGCATGGGGCGAGGCGTAAGTTTTGAGGCACGGGGCATAAGTCTCATGGATCTTCGAGGCGTATATCTCATGTACTTCAATTTTATAATTTTATTACTACCAAAATATGTAAAAGTAATAATTTTTCAATAAATTTAAATAAATCACCAATAATATAAAAAATAATATTATAATTATTATTTGAGAAAGGTATAAAAAATGATAATACCCGAGATAATCTTTAAAATGAAATCATCATCCATCTTCATATTTACTATATATATCTATCTTCAACTAATATTTGCACTGATTATTGTCTATGTATTTCAAAAAAAGAAAGATAAAAAGTGTAAGAGCAGTGACAAAAATGGATAAAGTTGTCTGAGGAATATAAAAATTACGACAACATGAAGATATGATAACATAAAGTATAAATATTATTACACCAATAATAAAAAATATAATTTATAGCAAAAATACTTTTAAAATAATAAAAATCAAAATTAACGCCCAGAATTTACGTTTTTGCACCCGGCTTACGCTTTTACGCCCGAGACTTACGCCCTAGGGCTTATGCTTTATGGATCTACGCTTTTAATTTACGCCCCGGAGCGTTTTTAATATGCCCTGCCCCAAGAGTCTCCCCGAGGCTTGCCTCGAAACGTTTTTGAAAACACTGGTTCTAACTAAAAACGTTTTTGACCACGTTAATTTAGGTTGACTTTGAAAGCCAAAAAGTAGGGGGGTTGAGGGGGGGGGGGGGGGGGGGGGGGCGCATTTTTGAGGTGTGGGGAAGAAAGTAAACTACTATTCCCATTTTATATTTGACAAAATCAAATTATTTATTGATTTCTCTTGCACTATATTTTTAGTTTTTTACTCCATGGAATTAGTTTCAACATCTCTATAACTAATGTTAGTCATTTTCAAGGGTTACCGTTTATTGTATCCAAATTGTGTGACGTGTTTGACTTCTAATATGGTCAATCAATTAATATAATACTCCATTTATCACAATTTATACTGACACAATTGAAATTTTAAAATTTAAATTTCTAAACTTTCACCGTGAATTCATATATAGAAGTTTTTAGTTTTGAAATAAAATTTATATATTTAGAAACTATATTTTAAAAGGCATATAAAAAAAATCAGTTAAAGAAAAATTTGATTGACTCTCAAAATTCTAACTGTGTCATATAAATTGGGACAAAGGAAGTAGTTATTATCTCATAGAGTCATCTTTTTTATTATAAATAAGTTTCTGAGATAATAATTATTAATTGAATGTTCGTACAAACAAATCAAACTCAACTATGATGTAGTGCCTAAAATTTTCAACAAATGGGGTCTAACATGCCAATATATATTTACATTGTGGATGTAAAATCAACTATATAAAAAGTCTATAAGGCATAGTAAATGTTGGCCAATTCTCTTCGACAAATAAGTCTAGTGCATAATTTCTCAAAGTAGTAAATAAGGCATAATAACAATAATAATAATAATAATAATAATAATAATAATAATAATAATAATAATAATAATAATAATAATAATATCTTAAGTGCTTGAAAATGGGAAAGATGTTCTTAAGCAGTTGAAATGTTACCGTCATCATTTCCCCCATAGTAAAATAAGAAATTAAAGGATTTTATTGAAATTGTTCGTTTGAAATTTTTTCAAAAAGCTAATTATAAGTTCTTTTCTTTATTAGAATAATAAGGTCGCTATGCTCATTACTAAACTTATTAAAGAGATGATAATAACCAAGATATTCATATGTAAAGTCCATGTCAATTAATTTATTTGGACATGCAATTTAAATTTTGTAAGTTATATTTTTTAAAAGAACATGAAAATTCCACAAGTTTTTTATTAATTCTTACACAATCTTATCAAATGAACAAATTATGTTTCATAAATAAGATATCAGAACATCCTAAGACACCACATTGATAAATCACATATCTTCATGTTCTTTTTATAAATAAATATATGCGAATATAAACTTTCAAATACACATAATTTTATAAAGATCCGTTGGTCAGTAATAAGAGTAACTAGTTATTCTTTAATATAACTCTTTCACATGGTATGAACAATCTCTTCATGCCGAGCATGAGTTTTCTTTTTACAAAATTTAAAATAATGAGTTTTTTTTTATTACAAAATATAAACTTATGGATCAAATTTTGAACTTAAAAAATTGAAATCGTGATTTGAAATTGTAAATCATGATTTTTTTAAAATTTAGGATTTCATTTAATGATTTTAATAATGATCTCAAATTGCATGTCCAAATGCTAATTTGAGATGGAAAAATGACACCACATATCGTTTTATGACTTTAAATTACATGTTATACATGTACTTTTTTCTATTTACAAAATCAAGCTTTTAATTACAAGTCATACCAGTTCAGGTAAAACGTTATATTTTTACTGTATTTTTTTAAAAAAAAATTAATGAGAGAAAAAAAAATTAAATTTACTTAATTAATGATTAGGATATTTATTAGAAGAGTTTTAAATGGAGAAAAAATTCCTTATTTCTCTCTCTCTTAATTGTCTTACCTTGATTATTCTCACCAAGGAATATGGTTCCAAATTTGGTATCAACAGAATATTAATTTATATTTTATTTATATTGCTTTTTATACATTTTTCATACAATAAATGATAATCCAAGTACATTTCTTATTAATAATTTTCTGCGTGTGAATGTGGTATTAAATCTGGTATGAAAAAAATATTAATACATATTCTGTTGAAATCAATTTTAATATCCTTCTCATATACTAAATTATAGTATATGTATATTTCCTATTAAAATATTTTGTATTTGAATATGATATTAGATTTGGTATCAATGGACTAACAAGGAAGAATCTGTTAATTGACGATGAATTTTATTTATCTGGATTACTTTGGGAGAGAATCTATTTGAATTCTGAAAGAGTAAAAAAAGGAATAACTATTATTTGAGATATATGAGGATGATTGATATCCTTATTTAACCACCAACTATTTTTTAGGGATAATTGTTAAATTAGTTCTAATTTATATATGGATCTGCATATTAAATTCTTTGTAGTTTTCATTTTTATTAAAATACTTTAATTCTTTTTACTGTTTTGGTATAATTTGTTAAAAAATTATTGGTATGAATTGAAAACTAACAAATTATGATATGACTTGTAATAAAGAATCTTATATTGTGTATATATATTTTTTTCCCATTTGAGATCGGAGATGAAATCACAAGTCCAAGCACTAGCTTTGTATGAGGTAAAAAAGTCTTCGCTATAGATTGGACCGATTGGGCTAACTTGGGTCGGGCCAAAGAGGAACCAACCCACAACGACGTTATCTGAGAGTGGTGTTGATACGGCAAGACACCCGCTCGGTTATGAAGAAAATAACCCGAGAGGACCGATGATAGTGACTGCAGGTAAAGGACAGATAAAAAGACGGTGTGTCAGATTATTTAGGTGCGCGACAATCCTCGGCAGAGCCGCATCTAACGCGGTGTACTGGGCTGACATCCTCCAACGGCTCGAGGACAAGTGGCTGCCAATCATTGAACGCGGTATGATCAGCCTAACAAAATAGTACTATTCCTTTCGCCTGAAGGAACGGTCTGTACCCTATAAATAGAGACCACCACCTTCATTGCAAAGGATCCGAATTCTTGTTAGCTCTAGCTTTAGTAGCAATAAAATATCTTTAGTTTGGTTCTTAAACTTTCTCTAGTGCTTTTACTGTTTCATTATCGCTGCTCCTGCTTGCTCTTCATTTACGGTCATGGTTTGCCCATAGCTCGAAGGACCAAGCTTCTCACCATCGTTACAGGTTCGCTCTTTATCGTTGTCTTATTGATTTTTACTTTGTGTTTCTTTTACGTTTATTACTTTTTATAAATTTACGTTTCTAACAACGAAACTAAGATCGTAGTGCGTGTTCTTGACCCATAAACAAATCTAACCGTCCCAAATCGATGGTAAACAAGCTTAATTTGAGTTTTAATGAAAAATAATATTTTTAGATTGAAATATCGAAGATTCCCAAATAACTGCACAGTTCAAATTTTAGGAAAAAGTCACGGAGTTTCAATAAATTAAATCCAAACTTAATACTATTTTTTTTTCTTGGAGTTTGACAATGAAAAATTATGAATTTCAGGAAATTTTCCTAGAGTTTGAGTACTTGAAGTCCTAGAATTTTACTTTTATAATAAGTGTGAAATTCTACTTTACTATGCTGGTCTTCGAATTTATACAAGTAAAATTCCATCCATGATCTTTGATTGGGTTCTTAATCAGCTTTGCTTATAAAATTTGTATACAATTTCAACTTCAATTTTATATCCCAATTTCTTCAAAAAGTAGGATTTCAAAATTTAAATTTTTTTATATATTAAATTTGACTTATAAATTTATATTTTACAAAACAAGAATCACGTTCGATGTGAAGACATTGTTAGTGCCACGTGAAACAAGACTCTTATCTGACGCGTGTGACACTCTAATATCCTCCTTCCTTTTTATTTATGTAAACATATTTAATTCACCACAAAATATTTTAAAACTTATGACTTTAAAATTTAAACATGTATTGCTTTAAACATATTTGTATTGCTCTAAAATTATGCTATTAATGATAAAATTGTAACTATAAAGTCACATTAATATATAAATAAAAATATATCATTCTTTAAAAATAAATTAAAAAGAAAATGTATTACTACATAAAATGAAAATGAGGGAGTGATAAAGTTTTATGAAATTTCCGAGTCATAAAATTCTTTATCTTGAATGAATATTCCTAGAAAGAGACATTTTTCGGTCTCACATATTCAATTTATGTGGCATAATTCAAATTTTAAGAGTTAATTTTTTTAATTTTAATTATAAATTTGAACATAAAATCTTTAAATTTTTAAAAATACAATTTTGCCGTTTGATTGTAGACGACGAGATTGTGCCAATCAATCGTGAAGAGGTTCATCACACCTACATTTTCTATACGATATTTATCTAATCTGCACTCTTGTCCGTCGAGTGTATTTCTAGGTCCAAAATTTTGATTATTTTTGTATAATTTCTCTTGTGAAAGAGAAAAACTTTGATTATCTCCGAAGGTGTTCTTTACATGTTAAAGTGAGCGATATCAATTGCGATTAGTATGTACCTTTATTTATATTCTTTCTATTTTGAATTAATAATGGAGAATCTTTCTAAAAAAATCTCTCTATTAAAATGTAATTTACATATTCAAATATATATATATATATATATATATATATATGACTCTCTAAATTCAAAAGGTGTCATAGATGAGGTACAGTGGGCGTTTGGTCATGAAGCTTTATTTTTTTTTCGAAGTTAAATTTTAAAAATGGTGTTTGGCCATACAAAATTTGAAATTTTTTGGAATTCAACTTGAAGTTGAATTTCGGAATTTGAAAAACAACAAAAATTTATTTTCACTTTTTTCACTCTCACTTCTCTCACAAAAAATTAAAAGCAATTCTAATTTATATTTATGACTAAACACAACTCAAACTTTAACTCCAATTTATATTTGATTTTCATGGCCAAACGGGACCTAGTTTATGGTCAAACAATTTCTCATCCTTCCTCAAGTTCCAACAAGCAATGCACCTGCAGTCACAAGTATAAAGACATCAGCAATTACATAGTACTAGAATATGAATACCACAACTTTTGCTCACCCCCCACCCACCACCCCACCCCCTCTTTGTATTTTTCTGAAAATTTCACATAAACACGCTTCTTACTTTAACAATGGTCAATGCTGCATTTCTTTCTGGTTTCTCATGGATTGGATACTAACTTCCCCATTAAATGATAGATTATAGGTTCTGACAAAGCCACCATCTATCTCAATCCCACCAAAATTCTTGTAAAGAGAAGTTAGAATTTTCTATTGAGTTTTCTAATGGACTAAATTCAGTTATGTCCAAACCCAAAAAATTTCTTGGAAACTTTTTGAAACCCTTTTTCTCAAGTTCCAAAAAAGGTACTTTGATTCTTGATTATCTCTTTTGTTTTTTGTGTTTTGTTTTATAGCTGATTTTGAGGTTTTCTCTTGTTGTGAATTGACCAATGAAAAAAAAGGGAAAAATGAGGAGGACTTAGAGAAAATTGCAGCACAAGAACAGAAGCAATTCCCTTTTGAAGTTCTTGTTTCTGCAACCAAAGATTTCCACCCAGATAACAAGCTTGGTGAAGGTGGATTTGGGCCTGTTTTCAAGGTAAAAATAAAATCAACAAAATTGAGTCTTTTTTGTGAATTGGGTATTGAACAGAAACTTAAGGTTTCTTGAAAAAATGAAGTCTTTTTGTGATTTGGGTATGAACAAAAACTCAAAATTTCTTGAAAAAATCGAGTCCTTTTGTGAATTGGTATGAACAGAAACTTAAAGACTTCTTGAAAAAAATTGAGTCTTTTTGTGATTTGGGTATTGAACAGAAGTTCAAGATTTCTTGAAAAAATTGTGTCTTTTTGTGAATTGGGTATGAAAACTCAAGATTTCTTGAAAAAATTGAGTCTTTTTGAGATTTGGGTATTGAACAGAACTCAAGTTCTTGAAAAAATTGAGTCTTTTTGTGATTTGGATGTGAATAGCTTGAAAATTTTGGTCATTTTTCTTTATAGGGGCAATTGAGTGATGGGAGGCAAATAGCGGTGAAGAAGCTTTCACATAGTTCAAGGCAAGGAATGAAGGAATTCAAGAATGAAGCTAAGTTGTTGGCTCGTGTGCAACACAGAAATGTGGTGAATTTATTAGGCTACTGTGTACATGGGGTAGAGAAGCTGCTTGTGTATGAGTATGTTGCTAATGAGAGCCTTGACAAGATCCTTTTCAGTAAGTTTTATTAGTTTTTATCTTATTAGATTTACTAGTGTTTGGATGTGCTTTTAACATGAAATAAGCTCAAAGAAAGGATGACCTTCACTCAGAGCCCAGAGGTGGAGTCGGGATTTTTAGTTTATGGGTTCTGAGTCATAATTATATTTGTTTACTGAGTTTTGGATAGATTATTCGTACATATTACAACAACAACAGCATACCCAGTGTAATCCCACAAGTGGGATCTGGGGAGGGAAGGATGTAAGCAGACCTTACCTCTACCTTTGTTGGATGGATAGAGAGGTTGTTTCCGATAGACCCTCAGCCATTCGGACATATTAGATGAATTTTTTAATGCAAAAACAAGATTTGAGCCAAAGTTATTGGGATTTGCCGAACCAGTAAACTCCGATGTGGCTCCACCCTTGTCTTCACTACCCAAAGATTAGAACAAATTGAACTGCAGATGGAATAAGCTAAGAGGGAGAATGACCTTCACTCAGAGGCGGAACCAAGATTTTTAGTTTACAGAATCTGAGTCGTAATTATATTTGTTTACTGAGTTTTGGATAGATTTCCCATACTAGTAGTCGTATTATTGCTCTTGTAGTGTCTTGTACTTCAGTATCGTATTATTTGGCTGTAGTTACTGCTCTATGATGCTTTCACTTCCGTTTATTCTCTTTCTGGACTGCTTTGGACTGTTTGTTCTTGAGCCGAGGGTCTACCGGAAACAGCCTCTCTACCTTTAAGGTAGGGGTAAGGTCTGCATACACTCTACCCTCTTCAGACCTCACTTTGCGGAACTATACTCGATATGTTGTGTTGTTGAGTTTTGGATAGATTATTTGTACATATTAGATGAATTTTTTAATGCAAAAACAAGATTTGAGCCAAAGTTACTAGGATCTGCCGAACCAGTAAACACCGGTGTGGCTCCGCCCTTGTCTTCACTACCCAAAGATTAGAACAAATCGAACTGCAGATGGATGCTCCTATCAATCTTTTGAGGAGTGAATTTCTTAATCAGCACATTTAAGATCTGAGAGTTCTGGAGATACTGGTATACAGTAAGCCTTGGGATAAGCATTTTCATTATGCAATTGGGTCCAGGAATTTGTTCTTTCAGTTATATTCTCCAAAATCTAGTGCGATGATCTCTGTGCCAGTCTGTGAAACCACTAGAGACCATCATATTGTTCTGCATTCCTGTGTTTTAGTTGTTTAACAAACTCTAATTTCAAATGTACCTTGAACTCCAGTGATGGGCCATAACTTTTAAATGTTCTCTTGACATACAGCAACAAACTTGTGGCTGTTCTTTTTGTCGTCGTTCTTTTTTGATAACTTTGGTATTTGGGCCAACATGTGTGCACCTCGAATACTTCATGGAATACTTGCATCCTCCTATCAGTACATGTATCATGTAACTATATTCACCAAGTCTTAAGCAGATGAAAAGAAATCACTTTTTTTTTTTTTTGGCCTTTGCTAAGATTCGTACCCTACCCAATTGTGTTCATTCCAGTTTCATCAACCTTAGACGGCCACAATAGGATGCAACTTGTGCTTGTTCCATTTTTGACATTATGTTATTGAAACTCCTTGTACTTCTCAAGAATTCTGGTAACCTTGAAACCTCATTTTACGACACTAGAGAACCTTAACTTCCTCGTGTAAAACTTATCAGCAGAAGAAATTTGTAACTCTGAGCCCGAATTTAACATAATTCTACAGGCAAACAACTTTTCTCATAGTGGTCTCAGAAAAACCAGGTTCTTTACTTTGTGAATCTTTTTAACCTTTCCGAGTTTTGAGCAGAAGAAAGATGTTTAGTAGTTTTAGAAGCTAGTACTGACTCTAATATTTTTGTATTAGAATCTGCTAAGAGAGATGCACTCAGCTGGAAGCAACGGCATGACATAATTATTGGCATCGCTAGAGGGTTGCTATACCTTCATGAAGGTTCACATAATTGCATTATCCACCGTGACATCAAAGCTAGCAACATCCTACTTGATGACAAATGGGTGCCCAAGATTGCTGATTTTGGAATGGCTCGACTCTACCCTGAAGATCAAACACATGTTAACACCCGTGTAGCTGGTACTAAGTATGACTCTATTGAACCTTATAACCTGTGTCTAGAAATTTGGTTGAACAATATTTTGCAAAAGTTTACTCACTCTATATTGCTAACAACTCTCTTTGATAATTTAACTTGGAAGCAGTGGCTATATGGCGCCAGAGTATGTTATGTATGGGAATCTATCGGTGAAGGCTGATGTATTCAGTTTCGGAGTTGTAGTTCTGGAGCTCATAAGTGGCCAGAAGAATTCAACCTTTAACAGAGATCCTGATTCTCGAAGCCTTCTTGAATGGGTAAGAACTTGATTTCTCTGTAGTCCTTCAGTCTTGGTATTCCTTGAAATTTCCGGATAACAAGAAGAATAATCGGCACTGCTCAATTCCTTCGTTTCTGTTGAGTATAAAAGGAGAGTCCTCGGAATCAATTTGAGCTCCCTTTGAACATGTAACAGAAAAAATAATATAGCCAATGGTAGAACTTATCAGTTTACCTATGACCGAGCAATATTTCTTTGGTACTAATCAATTTCGCGGAGCTTCAGGGGTAGTGTGTCAAAATATAAAGTCAATGAATTTCATTCTTCAGGCTTTGCCTTGACCCACTTTCCGTGGTACTTGGTAGCTAGAGATTTGGTGATTTTCCTTTAGATAGAGAAGGAAATCTATACTAGAGCATTTATTGGAAATTACTTTATGCTTTCAACCAGCAGGTGAAGCAACTTGTCTATAAACTATGGAGAAATTCTCGAATAGTTAAATCTAGTATTAATTTCAAGTTACAATGCTAGATATTTTTTATTTAACTGAGGGTAATGAGGTAAATTGGGTCCATGCCCTATGTGCTGGTCAACATGAGAAATCAGATAAATTATTAATTACTTGAAAAGTAAGATCAAAATACGTTTTGTCTATGTTGGGGGTGCAAAACATAATCAAATTGGTAGGTGGAGGGAAAAGGACGTTACATATAAGGTGTAGGGATACTCTTAGTGGTGTGAGGTCTTTTGGAGAAAACTCTGTGGCTTTGACCCTAGGTAGATAGTATCACACCATGTAAAGGGTGTTTTTAGGCCGACTTAGCCTAAAAGCAGATTGTAGAGCCAATGATTTGATGACGGGTCGAGTATGGAGATGAAGGCATGGAGTGAGTTTGCTGTTGGTCGTTGGAAATGCACAAGGAAAAAACTATTAGTCTGGTTGTGGGTATTGGTGGCCATTGAAATACTTGGACGATATAAGTAGCACATAACGAATTTCTAAGTAAGCTCGTCGGTCTTAATGGTGGGCTAACCTATCAGTCTTGGTGATTGGCCACAGGGTACTAGGTTTGGGAGCCTGTCATTCTCGCATGAATCATGATGCGCCATGTGGGACTTAAAGTTCGAGAGAAGATTTTGGAGGTGCGAACAAAGTCTCATATTGGTAGTTGAAGTAGAAAAATAGCTATATATAAGGTGTTGGGATGGTCTTAAATGGTGTGTAGGGAAAAACGTGCATGCTTGGCCCAAAACAGCAGTATCAACCATGTTAAAAGCGTCTTCGGGAGGGATTAGCCTAACTTTGTACAAGATGGCAATCATGATGAATCCTTGTGATCATATAATTATGTTAGGCTTGACTTGCCAAAAAAAAAAAAAAGATAATATTTCCTACGTATACATGGTAATTCTCATCAGCAACGCAATAATTTTACCTCTACCCGACCAAAGACCAGGTATGGTTTATGACTGATTTTTGTTATGGATGCAGGCGTACAGACTTTACAAGAAGGGTCGGAGCTGGGAGGTTATGGACCCTGCACTGGCACAATCGGCTATCCCTGATGAGATAGCAATGTACATACAGATTGGCTTATTATGTACCCAATCTGATCCACCACTACGCCCAACCATGCAACAAGTTGTGGTGATGCTATCAAAGAGTCCTGGATCTCTTGATAAAGAACCTACAAGACCTGGATATCCCGGTTCAAGAATTAGATCACGGAGACCAGGTGGTACGTCTCATACAGCTGGAACCTCGGGTGCATCCAATCCTTCTACATTCAGCTCCTCGTTCAGTAGCAACACTGTTACTGCAACTGCAACTGCAAGTTCATCCACACCTACAAGACGAAGATCAGACCCTCATGGAAAACGTCCTGTGAGAGATTAGGCGCATTGTTATTGGAGAATTTTTCTTAATTCTTTTTGTGTATACATTCAATTTTTGTAGCATGTAAATTGTTTACAGATAGAGATTAATGAGTATGATGAATCTTACTGACAGTTAACATGTAAAAAATTTAATTACTCTCAGGAAATAAAATATGTTTTTGCATAAAGACTGTCTACTTTGTCATGTTTTGTTTCCAATGGCTGTTGTATACACTTGTATATCAGATTCAAAGATGGAATAATCTGACAAATTGTATGGACTTGGTGCAATTTTTTTCAGTCTTTTATTGTTTCTATAACTGTAAAATGAGTAATATTGCCCAACAAAACTTAGATTGAAGGAGATATTTTAGTGTTTTTATCACTGCTGGAATTTGAACTCGGATCCAGAATTAGCTAGTTCACCCCATCTATCAGAATGATCGGTCTCAATTCAGGAGGAAGAACTGGTAATAAGAACAAATTATCCATTTTGGCTCTATATTTGTTTGAATAAACACAAAATCATCTTATGGTATTTTGTCATGATTTCTTCATTTCTGTTATTTCTTTTACGATATGATTAACAACCTTTCTACCTCCCATGGTAGGGGCGGCAAGGTCTGCTTATACTCGATCCTCCTCAAACTCCGTTTATGAGATTACACTGAATGTGCTATTATTATATTTGTTTGGTAGGATTTGCACCAAGTAGCCATTTAAAGGGTGCTATTTAAAACCTATCTAGGTTTTAAAAATTATTTAAATTTTAGCCTAAAGAGGAAACTTCGGACAAGCTGATGTTTCTTCCTTTCTTCTACTATGATCTCTTCTTTTCACTATCTATAAAGAAATCTTTTATGCTACATCTTTACTCAACTACATATTTTTTCTGCATTTTTATGAATTTTTCTTTTATGGGTTTAGTTTCATTTTTCATAGTTAATGTTATTCCTTTACAAAGGCATATTGTGCTTTATATGTATAATATATATAGAGTTCTTTTGATCGATTTTGATTTGAAACAAGTGAATTTTAAAGAGGAAAAAAATAGAATTTGAATAGGGAACTCGAGATTTTCTTAGGCTGAACTTCAGCCATTTAGGTATGAAGTTAGGCCCGTCTAACCTCCAATTTCAAACCTTTGGGTTGAAAGTTCCCAAACTATAGACTCGAAGGTCTGAAGTTGTAAGCTGGCTAAGCCTAACTTTAGACCTAAATGTGTGAAGTTCTGATTTCAGACTTTAAAATTCAACTTCAAACTGTCAGTTTCAACTTTAGATTTTGAAATTTTGACTTCCGAGGATTAAATGGGGAAGTTTGACTTCAGCCAAGGCCTTGGAGTTAGGGGAGAATTTGGTGACTTCTAGGGCTTGGGAGAGTAGGGGGAATGCGGATAGTATGTGGGAAACGACTTCTAGTTGCATCAGGGAGTCGGCTAGAGAGGTGTTGGGTGTCGCAAAAGGCCGCTCTGGCAGGCATCGGGGGGACTGGTGGTGGAATGAAGAAGTAAAAGGGAAGGTGGAGGCAAAGAAGGGGGCTTACGTGAGGTTGGTCGAAAGTAAGGATAAGAAGGAGAAGCAGACGAATAGGGAGGTGTATAAGGTAGCTAGGAGAGAGGCTAAGTTGACAGTTATGGCGGCTAAGACAACAGTTTTTGAGAGCTTATATGTAGCTTTAGAAGGTAAGGGTGGGGATAAGAAGTTGTACAAGCTAGCGAAGGAAAGGGGGAGGAGGGCTCGGGACCTTGACCAAGTGAAGTGTATCAAGGACGAAGATGGAAAAGTATTGGTGGAGGAGGTTCTCATTAGGAAGAGATGACAGTCATACTTCCATAAATTATTGAATGAAGAAGGGGACAGAAGCATTGTGCTGGGGGATTTGGAGCATTCGGAGAGGCAGCGTAATTATGATTATTGTCGGCGTATAAAGGTTGAGGAGGTTATAAGGGCTATTGGTAGGATGCATAGGGGTAGAGCGACGGGGCCAGATGAGATCCCGGTGGATTTTTTGAAGTGCATAGGTGGGGCAGGTTTGAAGTGGTTGACGGGGTTGTTCAATGTCATTTTCAGGACGGCGAAGATGCCTGAAGCTTGGAGATGGAGTACGATGATCCCTTTGTACAAGAATAAGGGTGACATTCAGAATTGCAATAACTACAGGGGTATCAAATTGTTGAGCCACACCATGAAGGTCTGGGAGAGGGTGGTGGAATTAAGGCTAAGGAAAATTGTGACTATTTCCGAGAATCAGTTCGGCTTCATGCCTGGCCGCTCGACTACCGAGGCTATTCACCTAGTGAGGAGGATGGTGGAGCAGTATAGGGAGAGGAAGACGGACTTGCACATGGTATTTATCGACCTAGAAAAGGCTTATGACAAAGTTCCCAGGGAGGTTCTTTGGAGGTGCTTGGAGGTTAGAGGGGCACCAGTGGCGTACGCTCGGTCGATTCAGGAAATGTACGATGGTGCGAAGACTCAAGTCAGAACTGTGGGCGGAGATTCAGAGCATTTCCCCGTGATGATATGATTGCACCAAGGATCGTCCCTTTGCCCATTTCTATTTGCCTTGGTAATGGATGTTTTGACAAGGCAAATCCAAAGTGAAGTACCATGGTGTATGTTGTTTGCGGACGATATTGTTTTGATTAACGAGACTCGTGAGGGAGTTAATGCTAAGTTGGAGGTCTGGAGACAAACGCTGGAGTCTAAAGGGTTCAGGTTGAGCAGGACGAAGACAGAATATTTGGAGTGCAAGTTTAGCTGCATGTCTTAGGAATCCGGTGTGGAAGTGAGGCTCGATACGCATTCCATCCAGAAGAGAGGTAGCTTCAAGTACCTTGGGTATATTATCCAAGGAAATGGGGAGATTGACGAGGATGTTACCCATCGTATTAGTGCAGGGTGGATGAAATAGAGGCTCACTTCAGGAGTCTTGTGTGATAAGAAGGTGCTTCATAGACTGAAAGACAAGTTCTACAAAGTGGCAGTTAGACCGGCTATGCTGTACGGAGCAGAGTGTTGGCCAGTCAAGCACTCTCATGTCCAGAAGTTGAAGGTAGCGGAGATGAGGATGTTGCTTTAGATGTGGGGTTTACTAGGAGGGATAGGATTAGGAATGAGGATATTCGAGACAAGGTGAGAGTGTCTTCAATAGAAGACAAGATGCGAGAAGTGAGGTTGAGGTGATTCGGACACGTGAACAAGAGATGCAGGGAGGCCCCGGTGAAGAGGTGTGAGAGATTGGCTATGGATGGTTTCAAGAGAGGTAGAGGTAGACCGAAGAAATATTGGCGTGAGGTGATTAGATAAGATTTGGCACAGTTACGGCTTACCGAGGACATGACTTTAGATAGGAAGGTGTGGAGGGCTCGGATTAGGGTAGACGGTTAGTAGGTAAGTCTGCTTCAGTCTAGTACGTAGGGTTGTGTACTAGTTAGTAGTTGTAGGTCTGCTCGTGTAGTTTCTTGTTCTTCAGTTTTGCTGCTTTCATAGGGTTTCATGTGGTTCGGGTATAGTACTATTTTGTTATAGTATACTTCTGTGATTGCTTGTTGTCCTTTTACTGTGTATATCTCTTGTACTTTTATTTCGACCTCTTATGGTCCTTTTTGGTCTTGAGCCGGGAGTCTATCAGAAACAACCTCTTTACTTCATCTGAGGTAAAGGTACGGTCTGCGTACATTTTACCCTCCCCAGATCCCACTTGGTGGGAATACACTGGGTATGTTGTTGTTGTTGTTGTTGATTTTCAACTTCAATTTTGCAAGTCTGAATAAAGTCTAAATAAAATCCTAAGGGCGACTAAACTTTAAAAACTTTTGACTCTTCGCCTATTTTTGAAGAAGTAATCCTCGAAGCAACTATTTGTGCACTTACCCCTTGTTTTAATTGCACAAAAGAAGAGGTTTCATATCATTGAGTCATTAATCATTGTGGCTTTGAGAAGCTTACTGAGTATTACTGAGTATAAATTATTTGTATATATTAAGTGAATTTAGGCCAAAGCTACAAGATTCTCTCTGTAGCTAAAACTCTAGTTACGCCTATGCTAACAATCTTATAAAGGACCAAATCCATCAAATTAATATTCTGAATTTGCCTCGAGTAAAGTTATTGGAATCGAAAAATCCAAACATACATAATTCAAATGTAACAAGAACATCAAAGTATCTTCTTCTTTTCTCATCCCTTTGATGTACAAAACCAAGGGCTTTAAAAGGCCTAGTGGTCCTAGTATATTGAAGTTTGAAACAAGTATAGATTTAGGTTTTGACCTTGATATCTCCCTCATTGCAACTCTATAAATGTTACTAGGAGAGTACTTAAAAATTATTGAGATGGACATTTGGGACCCTCAGAAAAGTGAAAGCAAATTAGGTATCGATTCATTTACTTTATCTAATCCAAAAATATTCTAGAAAACAAACACCATTGAGATCAGCAAGAATGTTTATAGTTAGGACCACTTTCACTTTGAATCTTTTAGGCTTTAGCCTCCAGCTGAGTTCTTTGAGTGCTCATGCAGGGTCAACACAGAGGCGAATTAAGATTTGAAATTTATGAATTCTCAACTTGTCACGTGATTTATAGCTCGTCTTAGTTATTTGATTTGTAATTATATATTTATATGTACGTGATGAATTTCTTAATTAATACAAATATAAAGTCTAAGCAAAAGCTTCTGAGTTGGTCAAAATTGTACAGAATATATACTCTAGCTCCCACATTGGGTCAACGCCATGTCTGTCTCTCTATATATATCTTACCTTTTGATTTCTTATAATAGGTAATTTACTTTAATTTTTAGCTTAATTTCATGCCTATCAAACTTACAAACACTTCACTTGTTAGTATAATTCATTTAATTTGGTTGTATAGAAAGATTTATACACATGGTGTTGTATAAAAATAAGCTATAGAAGGAGAGGTAGGATTGTAGAAGTTCTTAGCTAGTAAAAACTTATTAAAACCCGATATTAACATTAATCAATATTAATATATCATGATTAAATTGTAAGTTAACTGAGAATATGTTCTAGTAGATAGGGAGTTGAGGGAGTAAGTGGTTGAGGTTAGGAGGGTCAACGACAAGATGATAGCAATTAAGTTAGTTGTTAGAGGATTCACTTTGAACATTATTAGTGCATAATCATACTGGACACAAATCAATAGTGCAAATCGATCATAAAACATGTTTAGGATCTGTTAGAATCGTCAAAACACCCATTTGAGACCGTCATGACCGAATATGGACCTTGGTCAACTCTAAACTTTAAGAAAATTAAAACCTCTGAATGCCCCGGGACACGTACCAACCATCCAATTAAGTTAAAAATCACCTTTCGAACCCAATAGAACTGTAGAAATTCAGAACCAACCTCATTAACCCAAAATATTAATTTTGGTCAAATTGCTTAATTTCAAATCTTCAAATCTGAAAATCCTACCAGTCCTCATCTAATCATCTCGAGAATCGTGCTATCCATTCTCGAAAAAGAAAAAAAAAACATAATGAAGCTACAAAAAGGTTCAAATTGGAAAAATGGGTCGAAAAACTAAACGATCATGTGGGTCGTTGCATCAACATCATTAACTGACCATGATATGAAGCGATAGCGAGGGTTGGTGCTATACCCCGCTTTTATCAACACTTATCATAAACTATCAGCTATAAGATCTCAATTCAAAGGCAATTTAGTAGCTAAAGGCAACATATATCTAGATAAAAACAATATTGAAAATCGGATGATATTAGAATTGCACGATAAGAATAAACCAAAGCACACCAGTTATCTTAGTCATCTGAACCAAATTGAGAGAAAAGTAAATCACTTTCATAAACACTTAGCATATTTCACCATTTCGAATCAATATGTAATGTATGATAATGAAATGAGATGCAAATGCATATATACTGATCAATAATTTGTATACACCGGCCTTCTCTGTCAGATAGTTGAGACTTATGAGTGACTCACGAGGTCCATAAACGCACCTTGTACCTGACAACAATATAGGAATGTCTTGAATGCAACCCCTAGTGTAACAGATAACCCTATACCAGGAATATTCTGGATGACCATTTACCAAAATTTATCAAAGTATATCTGTCATGTATCCCTTCTGTACTAAATAACCCTATACCAAAAATACCTTGGATGACCCTTTATCGTAGTTTATCCTTAGACTTCCATAATGTTTGTGAGTGTATGAGATGTGATGCCAACACAATAAATTTTATACCGAATTCAATTCTCAATACAGACAATTACATATAATTTCAAATAATTTAACAGCGAGAGTAAAAATTTGAAGAATGATCAAGTAAGCATTTCATAAACGAACCTCCGGCTAGGAATCAATTCATCAATATCAAGTGAGCAACATAAGCATTTAGCCAAGTCAATATGCTAAGAATAAGACTCACAATCACAAAATTTATCAAATAAGGATGAAAATCATCATTTTACCCGTATCATGACATTGATTCCCGCATAAATATTCGTCATCTTATTTGTACGGGACTCCATTAACCATTACCTCTTTAATCAATTAATCAATACACTTAACACTTTATAAAGAGTCAAGAAAGACTCAACTTGCCTTAATCAAAATTCAATAAGTCAAATTATTGTCTTATCCTTCCTAAACACTTTCGAACGATCCAATTCCCTCGTTAAATTGAGAAAAATACCACAAATATCACTTAATTATGTGCTTTAGAACTCTAAATATACTCAAAATATCAAATAAATAATACCTGAAATTTAATAAATTATTCACACATAAAAAAATAAATTAATTGCTAACGATCTGTTCTCGTCGCTAAAAGTAAAAAATCTAGTCGTTAAAGATACGCACAAGCACACTTGGATAAGTAAAAATGAACGAAGAGAGTAGCATTAATCAAATTTAAAGTTTTAAAATATTATTAATAAAATTAATTTCATAAAAATATACTTTTGATTAATTTTTTTTTAAAAAATGTGTCAAATAAACCTGAGTCAAGTAATATGAAATTGAGAGAATAGTTATTTATTTTTTAAACGAAACTCTTGTTGGGCATCTGGTTGTGGGACCGGTTTCCCAACTTTTGGGCGGTCCAATTAAAGTTCATTTTCCTAAACATGGTAGGCCCCACATTTCCGCATTCTCATGTAACTGAAAATCTGCTGCCTGCTAGGACACAATAACATCAACTTCCCTCGCCATTTTCTTTCATTCTTTACCCCCTATTAGCTTGACACGTGTCATTTTCACTTTAGATTCAGAAACATACAATATTTCCCCGTTCTCGAAAAATTTCATTTCAAATTACATGATAGTTTTAGTTTATGTTTAGTTCAAATTTCAAAATAAATATATTTTATGTAATTTAAAAAGAATTTTTTCATATTCATTCTTATTTAGATAATTGAATTTTAGGTTAAAAAAATCATATTCAGTAGATATTATTTAATTAAAAATAATTTAATAAAAATATTTCTTACATTTTAGTTTTTCAGAAATCGATGAATCTCTTAAGGGATATGTCAAATTAAAAACACATGTAAGATGGATCAAAGGAAATACATGATTGCGTAATAGTATTTATACAAATTCTATGCTTGTTTTATGTAAAATATTTGATTGGATATTAATTAAGTTATAAAAAAAATGTATGATATTTGTGGTCTTTATGTGCATTGCTATTAATAGTACATAAAATTATGTCATTAAAGATAAGTAATTTAAAATTATTTGTTTTTAATATAAAAAATATTATTTTTGAATAAACTAAAAATATATATATAAATCGATAAGCTTAAAAAACCATAGGAGCTACGACAAAATGAATAAAATTCCTTCATTTAATAAGAGATATTGAATTTAAACTTTAAAAATAATTTTTTTTAGTGTGCAAGGACGAAGCTATAAATCTACTTACATATTCGAGAGAATTCAATGATTTATATTAAAAAGATCACTTAATATATATAATAATAATTTTTTCATACTTAAAACTATAACATTTATTAAAATTAAAATCGGTAAACTTAGGACACGTTTGAACGTGCAATATAACAGTACCGGTTATGCAAGGTTTGAGGTTTTTTTTTTTTTTAAGTAATAATAGATTATATATATATATTTTTAAAAATATTGAATATTATTTGTAGAAAAAGTGAATTTTTTCATATAAAAAGAAAGAAATTTTAGAAAAAGTTTGACATACCATCAAATAAGCACACAATAGTTCATAAACAAAATATAAAAACATCCTAATACGATTAATAAATAATATATTTCATGTTCCTTTTATAGATAAATATTTATGATTACAAACTTTCAAATACACATTATTGTATAAAAATCACTCGTCAACAATAGTTGTAACTAGTTATTTTTAATATAATACTTTCACATGGTATGAATAATATTTACAAGATTTAAAATAATGAATCTTTTCTTATAAAATAAAAAATTATGAGTCAAGTTTTACATTTTAAAAAAATTAAAATCACGATTTGAAATCTCAAATATTTTTATTTTTTTAGAGAATTTTAGATTTGAAATAATGATCTCAAATCGCATATCCAAATGTTGATTTAAAATAATGACTTCATTTCACATGTCCAAATGCAAGCTCAAAATTTTAACTTCACCACCACCAAGATGTGGTGCATTGGATGAGAATACTCCTCTCTTACCTAGAGATTTCGGGTTCGAGCCCTCGATGTAAAAAATCCTTGGTAGGAGCATTAACTTCCTCCGAATGGGTCCTACGTAATGTGAATCCGAATTAATCAGACTCCAATACGAATAACAGACATCAAATAAAAAAAAAAGAAAAAAGAAACTTCACCTCAATTATAATGGTGGAAATTTTTACTATGGGAGAGGCACAACCAACAATAGTTGTGTGAGACTCCCTTTAACTGTTAACACTTGGAAAGTGAGCTCATTATTTACTTTACATGTTATTTACTATCACTCATCTTCTTATTTTATTAGTTTATTCTTCTTATTCCTAAAAAAATAGTAACTAATATTAAACTTTTAAATACACAATTAAGCAACTTAATAAATATATTTTCTCTTAAAATAACTGAATCATTCTTAGAACGGTTAAGACTTTTGATTCACTATTAATAACACTACTTAAAAATGCTACAATCCACTCGAAAAAGATCAGCAGACTCTGTCAAATTTTCAATAATTTTTTTTTTAGAAAAAAACACAACTGACAAACTCTATCAGATTTTCAATGATTTTTTTTTTAAAAAACACAACTGACGAACTCTATTAGATTTTTAATGATTTTTTTTAAAAAAAAATACACAATTGACGGACTTTTAAAAACTCAACGTGTTTTCGCTGATTATTTTTTCACTTAAAAATTATAAAAAATTATTATTTTATAAAAAAAAATCGGCAAATGTCTGTAATTTTTTTATATAAAAATTAATGAAGGTCTATCGATAAAGTGCAAAATTACAGCTGAAGAGTATAAATAAAAATAATATAAGTATAGAAATTAGTATCTTGTGTTTAATATTACATAAAACAAACTCTTAAAAAATTAGTATTGTGTGAGTCCATCTCTAAATATTGCTATTTTTTATTTTTATAATTTCATATTCAACCTTAGCGTCTCTATTACTTGTTGAAATTTTTTGGGTTTGGATACGTTTATTTTTCATTTTCTATTTCTGTTTATGCTCCTTTTGGCATTAATCCTTTTCTTCATTTCATACCTTTAAGATGATTGCTTCAATTATTTAATTTTCCTGGATTGATTACTTGAACTCAAAAAAAATGGTATAAAAAAATTAGAACGTAAAAGTATCAAATTATGAAAAAACCTTAGGAATAAATTAACAACAATTAGGATATGCTTCTGACATATTTAAACAAAATTTGAATTATTATTTCTTAATAATAAAATTATCGGTGTATTTTAATTTATTAATAGTTAAGATTGATAACATGTTATTAATTAATATTCAAAATAGACGTTAAATTAAAACTTGATAGTGTAAAATATTGTATAAAAAATTAAACACTAATTTTTATGCTTACACAATTCTTATTTATACTCTTCAATTGCAGTTTTACACTTTTAAAATCGATGGACGTTTGTTAATTTTTGACCAAAAAGAAATTGATGGATATCTGTCAATTTTCTTTAAAAAAATAATTTTTTTTATAGTTTTTGTGCATTTTGCGTGAAAAATAACCAACAAAAATACGTTATTTTTTTTTTTTTAAAAATCATTGACAATTCAACTGAGTCCGTCAGTTTTTTCGTCAAATTTTAGCATTTTTTAATAGTATTATTAATAAAGAATTGAAATCGTAATAGTTCTAACACGTTTTAACTATTTTAAAAGAGAATATATTTACCAAATTATTTAATTGTGTACTTAATAGTTTGATACTAGTTAGGAATAAGAAGAATAAAAAAATTAAAAGAAAAAGAGGAATAATGATAAATGACATGTAATGTAAATAAAAGTGTCAACTTTTCAAGTGTCAAAAACTAAATGGAGCGTCACACAACTATTGTTGGTGGTGTCTCTCCCATAATAAATTTTTTCTTGATGGAGCATATACTATAACAAATATAAGGTTAAAATAAGTTTGTGAAAATAATTACTATTATATACATAACGACAAGCACATAGCCATGTCATCAATCCTTGTGAAACATTACAAATACATTCTCCACCGTTGATTAAGATGCCCAAAACAAATCCCCAACCGTAGGATCGACTCTACCAGTGCTCCTCACTTTTCTCTTCTTCCCTTTGATCTCATCCATTTAAATCCTCTTCTTCCACTCCCAATTTTCTTCCATCCAAACAACAAAAACAAATTCTTCCTCAAATTTTTAGCTTTCTCTTCAAGATTTTTGTGTCAACAACAACAATGGCTAGTGAAGAAGTAATTGATAACCCACCACCTCTTCCTTCTACTCAGCTTCAACCTTCAGCAGCTCCTTCAACTTTGCCTTCTTACCCTGATGTAAGTAATATTAATCTCAACACTTATTTTGTTCTTTTTGCCTTTTGGGTGTTTTAAGGGTTGTCTTGAGCTGGGAGTCTATCGAAAACAGTCTCTTTATCTCACTTTTGATATAGTAGTATGGATTGCGTACACTTTACCTTTTTCAAACCCCATTTTGTAGAAATATATTAGATGTGTTGTTGCTGGTGGTGGTGTTTTAAGGGTTGTAACAGTAAAAGTTAAATGTAAGCTACTATGAGTGTCTATTTAATTTCTCAAAATTTTAGCTCAATCAAGATGAAAATTTGTACACCCTTTTCTAATTTTTGGTTTTTAAGCTTTTTATTGTCCATTTTGTTATTTATGCCTTTTGGGTGTTTAAGGGTTGTGACAGATTTAGAATTTGATGTTAGTTGGTACAATAAATTTGCATCTTTTTGTTCATTTTTCCAGCAATTTGCCTCGAGTTTTTTGATAATAATTTGTATACTTTTTTTTTTTTTTGGTTTTTATTGCCATTTTTGTTCTTTATGGCTTTTGGGTATTAATGGGTTGTAAGAAACATGGGAAGAGTGAACTCTCTTCGTCGGAAAATCATGTTGTATATAGGGGTTAAATATTAGCTATTATAAGTTCATATTTAGTTTACAAACCATTAGCACAATCGAGACAAAAAATTGCACACATTTTGCTAAATTTCATAATATGAGCTTGAATAGGGAATGTTTACTCATTTTTCTTCTACTGAATTTGCATCTTTTTGGTAATTTTTGGCTTGAATTTTGTTGATGTTTTTGCTTTGTAGATGATAATGGGAGCTATAGAAGCGTTGAACGATGAAGAGGGTTCGAATAAATCAGCAATTGCTAAGCAAATCGAAGCAACATATGGTACACTCCCACCAGCACACGGTACACTCCTCGCACATCACTTGAACAAAATGAAGCAAACTGGACAGCTCGTAATATTGAAGAACAACTACATGAAGCCTGACCCTAACGCGCCGCCGCGCCGTGGCCGCGGCCGTCCACCGAAACCTAAAGCTCCGCTACCAGCTGGATACGTACCACCTCCGCCTCGACCACGTGGACGGCCACCAAAGGAGCGTGATCCAAACGCGCCTATTCCTGTACCTATGAAGAAGACGGCAACAACGACGACGGCAACGGCTAGTTCCGGTGGAAGTGGTAAGAAACGTGGAAGGCCACGTAAGTATCCGGCGGAGGAGGCCACCGCGGCGGCGGCGATTGCGGTGGTGCCAAGTGGTGGTGCTCCGAGAGGAAGAGGAAGGCCACCGAAGGTGAAAACTCCGGTAGCTGCAACTGTAGGGGCTTAAGTGAAGAAATAAAATTAGTTTAGGGACTTGTATGGCAAAATGCTAACTGTTGGTATTTCCCCCTCTTTTTTTTTTAATCTTTTTGAATTTAATGTTTAGTCCTTGTAGTTTTGTTTAATTTTATTTTTAGGGTAGAGTTTGTGTGACTGGTGAAGAGTGATTTGTATGTTTTAATTAATTGGGCTATAATGTAAATGAAAATTGAGGGTTTTTAGGCTTTTATTTAAAAATTCAGAAAGATTCTGTTTTTCTCTCACTTTTTTTTATATTAATATTTTAAATTTTTGCTTTTGTACTTTAGCTATTTAATTGCGTTGGTTAATAGTTTAAAAAGGGAAAGCTGTCCAAAGGCTTTTTTATATGTATGATTTTGAAAAGTGGGAAATTCTCATTGGTAAAGATTTAAAGGAAAAGAAGTGTTGTTAGGTACCTTTTGGGAAACCACAATAACTAATTGCTTATAATTTTATTATTGTAAATAAAGAATCATCTTTGATCTTATAGGTGTTTGGTATTTAATTAGTTATTTTAATATTAATTATATTGGTTATGAATTTTTAACGTTTTCTCTCATCACCTACTTAATTTGTTCTTATGCAATTATTTTCGTGACTTGGGTATATAAATTGTCAAATCAACTGAATAGATTTACATTGTCAATCAGATAGAAAAATCTAATTTTTATATTTATCTTCCTGCTAGTAATAAATATGGTTGGTGATGGCCTTTCCTACTGAATCTAAGACTAGTCTTAGTTTATAAGAAGTTTTTTTTATGAAAGAAAGTGAAGGCTTGTTTTTATTGAACATTATCGAATTTCTCGCTCTATAAAAGTAATAAGCTAAAGGGGATTCTTTGGGCTATTTCACGGGAGAGTCAACATGAAAGAATGATAGTATTCAACTTTGACATGTTCAAATTTTTAGTGTTAACTTGTCTTATTCTACTTGAATTATCTCAAATTACCAAAGGAATTTGAGGGGGTTCACTAGAGATTTTGCAAACTTAGACTTCCTTGGTTGTGGTAATATTAGATTCATTTTATTTCCTATAAATCTTGTACATTTGGCTGGGTAGGCCTCCTTCATTGCTCTTTTATTTTTTTAATTTATTTATATATATAACAATAATAAATTTAATGTAATCTCACAAAATGTGATTTGAGGAGGGTAGAATCTACGTTGATCTTATCTTTATCTCAGAAGTAGAGAGACTGTTTCCAATAAATCATCGGCTCAAGAAAAACAGTTCAAAGCAGTTCCCAATAGAAGTAACGAAAGTACGAGAAACAACAAACAATACCAAACTATGCCCTTCAATTTTAGGTGTGCACAAGTAGACACTTAAATTTGAATAAAATTGAACAAATAGACACACGTGTCCTACATGGTAATTCACTTGAGATATGCTCGAACTAATTTGTATTATGCCATGTAGGACACGTTATGGCATGGATATGTGTATCTACTTGTTAAACTTTATACCAGTTTAAGTGTCTACTTGAATACACTCAAAGTTAAAGAGCATAAATGTCAGCTGAGATCATTAAACGACATGTTTATGTATTATGCCTAAAAAATTGTATGTAAGTCGTATGATTTTGATCAAATTCTATATTTGTAAAAGAACTCTCGTTATTTGTTGAAAAGATTACTGAATCGGGTAAATATTTATATAACTTTACATTGCATAAAACCTCCTTTTAAAAAAAAGAGCTTTCATAAATAACAATTAGTAGAAACTTAATCAAGTTTTTATAGCTACATTTTGCCCAATTCAATAGCAATTGTATAATCGCGGCATACAAATAAAAATACATGCATATAAATACAAATAGAGAGTTGAGTGTTGATTGAGAGAATATAGAATTGATATTGTATATTTTGTAGAATTTTGACATACAAATTCAATCTGTATTGTAAATTCTGTGAAATTTTGGCATATAAGTTCAAAACCGTTGTTATATACAAATTCGTAGACCATATTATATATAACAATAGTTTTAAATCTTTTTATGTGAAATATAATTGAAATAAACTGTTATTATGAGCGTAATTAAACATAATTTTTGTCATGTTATATAATTTTTTCAAAAAAAAAACCTCCGATTAATTAAACATCAAGGATTTTCTTCGAGAAAATTAGACAAAATATCCATTGGGTTAAATTTTTTACACAAAAAATAGCCCACATATTAATTATCCCTTAATTATTACAGAAAATGGCCATTTGGCCTTAATAATTGTTGTCGAAGTGCACTTTTCTCCCTATTTATTGAACCCACAACTCCATAGGTGGCACTCTCTGCTCATGCATGTCTACGCATTGTCACATACAAAATAAATTCAGCACTTCACAAATTTCAAACACTAATTATCAACTCCTTTGTTTTTTCACTCTTTTTATTAAATTTTTTGATATTTTGTGTGATGGGTTCCTTTGATTTTGCGGTCAATTTCCAAGATAATTCAATCACCTCATCTTCATCGAATTGCAAAAAAACCTTAAAAATGTGAAAAAGATAGTCTTTCCTCTATTTTTGTATCTTTTTCTCATTTTTTGACCCCCAAAATAAATTTGAGATGAATTCACTATATAGATTCTCAGATGAAGTAATTTTGAACTCAAAATTGATAGAAGAATAGGATAGGGCACACTGTTTATGGGACTCGTTGATAAGATCACTGATAGATTTTGATGATGATGAAGCAGAGGACAGCGACGGGCCAGCGATCGGTGGTTCTTGTGGCTGGTTTCAATGGATATGAAAATTATCGCCATCAAGTATTTCTGATCATGAACATCCCTCCATGTAAACTCTATTGTGAGCATCTGAGCATGATGCATACAATGAAAAGACATTCTAATGTTTCAATGGAGCGCTAAGGTATAATTTTTGGTACATTCTTGTTTGTGAGTTGATGATATAGAATTGATGAATGATGACGCACCGGTTAAGATGGTTATTTGAGAGGAATTTTTGAGTTTTGAAAAAATGTATATACAATACAACAATGTATATGAGGTGTATATACACCTTTACATATTGTTACATATTATATATATAATTTTTATACATTGTATAACGTATGTACGAAATGTATATATTGTATAATAATGTATATGAAGTGTATATATACTTTTATACATTATTATACATTATATATACATTTAGATTTGTGAGGGATGTACATACGACAATGTATATATATGTTATATAATAATGTATATGAAGTATATACACACTTTTATTCATTGTTATACATTATACATACATTTGGATCTGTGAGGGAATAAATAATGGTTCTTTGTCACTTTTGTATTTAGATTTTTTGTTTCTTTTATTTTCTTTAGCTGTGGAAGATTTTTTCTCTTCAAATTTTTACGGTAGCAACAATAATTGTTATAAGAATAGCAGGTGTGAAAGTTATGGTGAGTTTTGGTGATTGTTGGATAAATTTTTTTCTTTATTAAAGATTGCAATATTTTTTTGATGGAGAAAGGAAGTGTGACAATGGAGATGAAGTTTTGGTATTGTTGTTCGTTGGAGATGAAGTTATTTTGTGTTTGTAGTGGTGGAGATGAAATTATAGTGTTGCTCCAATAGTGAATAAATGAATGTATGAAGTTTTGCATAAAAAATTATGAATAAATGAATTTATGAAGAAATGGTGTTGCCACAGCGAGAATTTTTGGTCATTTTTAAAGTAAAAATAAAATTAACTATATTTCTTGTAAAGTTTATTAGTTTACTGTATATATATAAAATTATCCCATTTTCTTCTGTTTTCTTTGTCCAAAGAGTCATATACGACTGGCCCAATTATGTCAGGCCCATCAGCAGCAAGCCATGCGAAACAAGGCCAATTCAGCTTATTGGAGAAAGTGTGCAAATGCTTGCCTTTGGAGGTGGCTATTTAGTTTATACATGAAATTTATTTTTTTAATAAATTTATCTGCTTTAAAAATAACTTCAGATGTATGCGATTGAAACTGAAAATTTGCGTCTGACTCATATATTTTTGTTTGGAGTATGTTTTTGTGAAAGCTAAACATCAGACATTTTTGCCTGAAGTTTAGTATGAAATTTTTGATTGAAGTTTTGGACTTTACAAGATCAAATTTCAGATATTTTGGTTTGAAATTTTACTTGACTTACCAAGACTAACTTCAGACATTTTTGACTGAATCGCATGTAAAACTTGGCCAAAATCTCAGTCATGTGTCTGAATTATTCATGTATGCTTGCACTTTAGTCATGTATGACTGAAATGCATGTAAGAATTAGTTTAGTCATGTGTGTCTGAATTATTTTTTCTTCGAATTTTAACAAGCCAACACACACTTCAACACCCAAATTTACTCCAAATAAGCTCAACTTCGAATCATAAATTCTATGTATCATAAAAAATTAACCTCAATCATCAATTTATTAAAATAACAACAAATCTAACAAATTCATATAACAACCGTATGGAACCTTTTTATGCCACTTTCAGTACGTTTTTAGGCTTATACTAGACATAATTAGTGTAAAAATTTACGAGCCTTATATAGACACATTCCAAAATGAATTTCCCTTTGATAGGAAACGCTTTATTATAAAGTAAGACTACTTTCCAGCATCACGAAAATTTAAATTAATACTAGACACAGAATTGAAAATCAAAATATTACTCTCTCTGTTTTAATTTATATGAGTTATTTTAATTTGGCATAAATTTTAAGAAAGAAATGAAGACTTTTGAAATTTGTGGTCTAAAATAAATTATAGATATTTGTGTGGCTGTAAATCATTTTATTAAGGGTAAAATAGATATTTTAAAGTTAAATTGTTACTAAATATAGAAATGTGTAAGTGAGTCATATAAACTGAGACAGAGAGAGTATAAAATAAAATGAAGACTGATAGAAATCAACATATAGATTATAGACGATGACTATGTCAAAATGGCAATTCAGAGATCACAAAACTCAAAAGAGAAACAAACACGGTATAGGAAGTTTCTTACTAGCTAATACTAGTAGTTATATCATTATCTCCCTGAGTTGTCAAAATTGACTAGACCAATTTTTTTATTTTTCTATTTGGTATGCAGTACTCGTATTGAAACTCGATTAAATATGAATTTGCATTAAGAAGTTTCAAATTAGGGGTAAAGCTTTCCCTATTAAAGGCGACTCCATATCCAAAAAAGACTCGAACCCAAAATCCCTGCTTAAAAGTAAAAGAGAATTTATCACTCCACCACAACTTTTATCGATGACTAGACCATATCCCTATTTATACGCTCTATATAAAGTCAAAAGTCTTGTAAAATATCATCACTTTTCTTTATCCAAAAACAAGAAACTCAGCTTATCCCTTCATCTATTTTTTTTTCTTCTTCATCAATATGAAGTCTTCAACAAGTTCAAGTGATCAATACCACAAATTTTCATCTTCCTTCGGCGACGAAACGCCGTCGCCGATGGGTGTTCCAGTGAGCACGAAGACTCAGTTTTACGTAGAGACCATGGATCGGCAACCGGCCATGTATCGAAAAAAGAAGAATGATGTACCATGGTCAACTGGTTTATGTGACTGTATGTCCGATCCCAAGAATTGTAAGTCTTCCTTAATAACATTTCTCAAATTGTTCGTCTTGTTTTAATTTATGTGATACATTTTTATCAAATACGAAATTTAAAAGGAATCCTTTTTCTTTTTTTTGAAATATGTGGTATGAAATAAGTGTAGATATTTGTTTGACAAATACAAAACAAATTCCTAAGGGTAAAACGAGAATAATTTTATTGTTTTAATTAGTAACAAAAATAATGTTTTTTTTTTATATTTAATAATAATTTAACTTTAAACTTTTCATTTTTACTTTTAATGAGATTATTTATAACCACGTGAATTGGATCACAAGTTTCAATATATTTTTTTCATTCTTAAATATTATACCCAATGAAATACTTTTACATAAATTGAAACAGAAAAAGTGTTAATTAATCAACTTTTCACTATTTAATTACTTTATTGGAAAATTTGGAATTATGGGGTAATTAATGAGTTTGTTTCATTTTTTTTTTCTTATTTATTTTTTGTTTTTGTTTGATCAGGTTGTATTACATTCTGGTGTCCATGCATCACTTTTGGACAGGTTGCCGAGATTATTGACAAGGGTTCTAATTGTAAGTATTTTATTTTTTTTTTGCTTATTTTATTATGTTTAAAAAATGAGATCAATGAAGATAAAAAGGAGGAAAAATAAGTGTGTTGACCAAGTCCTTGAATAATATGGTCCGTCCAAGTTTGAAATCTGACAACTTATTTATTACTAATTTGGTCCATCTTGACTTTTTCAATTTACCTCATTTAAATGTTGGATTAATAATTTTGGTTAAATAGATAGCTCAAATTAATTTATGAGGAATATTATAATATATATTTTTTTAAAAATTACTTTTTATATATTATATATAATTATAATAAAAAAGAATAACGATAATTATGCCTTAGTCCCATAATTGAGGCTAGCTAGTTGAATGATCTATTTTTCATTTATATAGCTAATTTCAACTTGTTTGGATTGAAACATAATTATTATCTCTTCTTTATTAAGAAAAAGATTTTTTATTTTTTGTGTTTTGTAATCAAATATATTATATGAAAACAACAAAAAATATCATAACTTAATAAAAATTGGACGGATTAAGTTGTGATCATAGGCAGAATCAAAATTTTGAGTCTTTAGGTTATAAACTTTAGTATAGTTGCAATTTATTGAATTCTGAATAAACTATTTGTACACATTAAGTGATTTTTTATAATATAAATAAATATATTATTTTGATCAAAACTACTGAGTTCTACTGACTCATAGGTTTCTCTCTAACTCGGCCCTATGATCAATAGTTTAGTCCATTTTAACTCAACTTATTTCATTTCAAATAACTTTTGAGCATATTAAGAGTTTCTGGATTATGAACTCTTGAATATTGCAACTTACTGGGTTCTGAATAAATTATTTATATATATTAAGTGTTTTTTTTAATATAAAATACAATATTTTGATCAAAGCTACTCGATTTCGCCAAATTCATAGCTTTCTCTCCAACTCTGCCCGTAGCTGTAACTCATAATTTAGTTTATTTTGATCCAATTTATTTTAGCTCAAGTAACTTTTAGCATGATTGGACAATTACTCATTTATTGATTAAGCCAACCCGCTCATTTCCAACCTCTATATTATTTATTTAAGCCAAACTGTTCATTTCCCACCCCCCTACAAATAGCATAGTGAGACTTTATACCTAATGATTTAAAATCCAGAATCCGCTACTGCCTATTAATATTCTTTCTTTCCTCTCATAATTATAATTTTTGTTTGTTCTATTGTTGCAGCATGTGGAGTAAATGGAGCACTATATGCAATAATAATATGTGTGATTGGTTGCCCATGTTTTTACTCATGTTTCTATCGTTCAAAAATGAGACAACAATACTTGTTGAAAGAAAGCCCATGTGGAGATTGTTTGGTTCATTGTTTTTGTGAAGCTTGTGCCTTGTGTCAAGAATATCGTGAGCTCAAAAATCGTGGAGTTGATATGTCCATTGGTAAGATAACAAAAAATTATGTTGTCCATTTTTCATTTTACATGTTCGTTAAGAAATTATTTTCTCCGGACCACTTTACTAGTCGTTCTTACTAAATCATGGTGTTGATATGTCCATTGGTAAGATACAAAAAATTATCTACTCTATTTTGCTTCACACTTTAATGTGAACTTTGTCTTTTGATTAACTTGTGATATTTCTATGATCAGGATGGCATGGAAATGTGGAGAGGCAAAATCGTGGAGTGATAATGCCACCAACAGTTGAAGGTGGAATGAATAGATAAAAGATTAAGGGCCTTGTAAAATATCATTAGAGGGTCTAATAGTGAATTATTATATTATAGTAATATAATATAATTTGTTAGTGCTCAGATTTGTATTCTAATTCTGTACATGTTTATTAATGCTAGTGGCTCTGCAATACTTTCTATTTAATTGTGATTACTATATCATTACACGAAGTATCTTGTTGATTCTTTTTACCCACCACTTCGAGCTCTCACTTTCCGATGGCATAATACATAAACGTGCCCTTTACCTTGACCTTCAACTTTGAGCGTGCACAAGTAAGCACTTAAACTCGTATAAAGTTGAACAAGTAGACATACATGTCCTACGTGCGTCTGATGTGGCAATTTGCATGATACGCCACATAGGACGTGTGTATCTACTTTTTCAATTTTATGCTAGCTTAAGTGCCTATTTATGCACACTTAAAGTTGGAGAGCAAGGTAAAAGAACACATTTATGTATTATGCCCTTGGTGAATGAATACGCAAAGAAATTTACTATGAAAATTGGCATGACAATCCTTGCTTAAAAGGGTATGGGGGACAAACAAGGCATACAGCGTATTGTTAGGGTGAGTTATAGACATTAGTTGGGGAATGAACTGATAGTTTATTTATATGGACTTGAACAATCCTATTCTCGTAAGTTAGCTCATGAGATTGAGTTAGGCTCAAGTGTCATATCTCTATACCTATAAAAAGGTGGAATATATTTGTTCGTACGCACACCAACTGAATCATCCACAACAAAGATGATACTCAAAAAGGGACCATAAGACAACCAGAGCCAACGTAAAACCATTTGAAATACACCATAATGGAAGGCAAAGAGTACCTTGCCTATACATGAATCTTTACTTGAAACAAGCTTTATTCCTTCTGGCCAATTCACCACTTTTCACTTGCTTACTACGTACTCGTTAAATACCGGCTTGAACAAGGAAACAGGTCCCTTACTACGAAGAATATCCTAAGCTCAAAAGCATTATGAACGAATGTCCCCATTCGAGACAAAGGAATTCAGCTTCACAAGGAAAAGAATGATTCTACCCTAAGATAATTACAACAATCATCAACAAACCTTCTCTGCCTCGATTGCACGTAGGAACGAATCCAGAGCAATTAACTCAATCCCAGTTCCTGTCCCGAGCTAAAGGACCACGCCAACGTTAACTCTCCTTTGGAGGAACAAAATTAGGAGCCAAGTTATAGAAAAAGTGAAACTCTGTTCACAATCCACATTATGCTACAAGGAAGCTGCAGTCCAGAGTGTCAAACCAACAATTAGAGAGCTCAAGAAAGTATGAACGTCGTGGGAATACTGTGAGTGACAGCCAGATGTTGTTGAGTCTGATGATGGAGCAAGCGAGGAGCTATTCGTGAAGGTGCCATTTCTCCCTCCACTTAGATGAAAAATGAAAAGAAACAAGTCATAAGTAAAAGACAATATAGAAATGACTAATTAGTAGCTGATAAAAGAACCAAAGTTAAATCTGTACCTTCCTGGATATATACAAGAACCATGACCTGCAACAGGAAAACAAATATTAGGTATCGATAATCATGCAAATCACAACATTGTCTCCAAAACAGCTGCCAGAGACATATTTATGCAGATTACTCTTGAACAAGTTCGAATCAGTATCTCATAATAGCTTAAAATAACCACTGTGATCAGATTTCGAGGAAAAAATCAAGTATTAATTGATGTTACTTCAATCTTTCTAACACCACCTAACTGTATAAAGGTTTAGCTGTTGAGTTCCGTAACACTCTTCCATGTGTATGTGCATTGCGCAAGAAAGAAATACATCTTTGCATCCATACTTTTGGAAGCACCACGAAGCCAAACAAGGCGAAAAATTTACACGGACTAGGCCAAAAAGTAGTTCATTAAGGCATGTCATCCCTTGTTTTTTCTAATTTTCCTGATTAATGTAATACATTTTTCCAAAATGCTTGTAGCAAACTAAACAGTTAATTTGAAAGTTGAATCTCATCCAGAATTTTGCTTCAACTAGTTAAAGTTTGAGGTGGAATTCCAATCGGACATGACACTTAACAACAACAACATACCCCACGTAATCCACAAGTGTGGTCTGGGGGGTGGTGTGTATGCAGCCTTACCCCTACCTTTTGAAGGTAAAGAGGTTGTTTCCGATAGACCCTCCAACTAAAGCATATATATGTATATGTATAATAACAATAATTTTAAAAAAAAAACATGTAAAGCAAATACAGTAGCAAAAGAAACCATGCTGAAAACAATTAAGAAGAGAATTGGACAAGATACTTGTGATGTTGTATCTTAGGTTCAAATATTCGAGACAGGAAGTTCATGTAACATGAGCATCTGCAAAAAAAAAAAAGTGCATAGTTTGGACAACTTACTAGGATCAGAGGTAGTGACTTTAGCAACCCCGTTGAAGTTGCAAGTTCCATCGGCCATGCCCATCTTATGATAATACGCATCAAAAGCATATGATGCATGAGCAATCACGGTATTTGGTCCATAGCAAGGGTTTTCTTGCAACAAAGGAGTACAGTCAACTTTCCCAGGTCCACAAGCCCAATCCAAGGCAGCTTGCACCATCTTTTTATCCGCATCTTCCTTTGCAACACAATAGGTTTGGTTTGTAGTGTCATTTGCCAACACCGTTCCAGATCCTGTCAAGTGCATGATATAAACTGGCACTCCATTGGAATCGAAAAGCCCCCAGTTCTTCTCTGATATTGAACCAGGTCTGAGATCTTCGTTGTAAAGTTCATAAATATACGTACTAATTGCAATCCCAGGGTGTTTGGGAGTACCGGTGTTGTTAAGAACATGCTTAATCAAGTTACTATTATAAGTATTAGCATTGTCAAGAGAAGCATCCGTCTCAGAGGAGTCACCCTTGGATGGCCAACCTGACTCGGTCACCATAATAGGAATGTTTGTGAAGTTCAAGTAGGACATAGAAAAATATGCTGCATCAACAACGGCATCAAATACATTGATGTAGTGGAGAAGTGTGTTCGGATCAACAGCCTCCTTGTTAGGAGGAAGGGGGCGAAAGAGAGCATAGTCTAATGGGATCGCACCATTGGATTTCATATAATCATAATACGGATATACGTTGAGCATGAGATAGGACCCACTTTCCTGCAAAAATTTGAGCAATGGAACCATGACAGGATCCAATGAACGATTGAAGAAAGCTTGTGAGGGTGGAAATGAGTCAAGGATGATAAAAGACGAATGTGGGGTGGAGACTTTGATTTTGGAGTCGAGATTAGCAGCAACAAGGGCAGAGTGAATAAACTTCATGGCAGAGACCAAGACAGGAGCAGCATTAGGAAGAGTGGTAAGGACCTCAGAACCGATGGCTATGGCTGTGATGTTGGTGGCAGGAACATGAGGGAGGATATTCCGGGAAACCCAATTGGCAGCAGTGGCATTGGACTGACCTATTCCTAAGAGCTGATCATTTGGTACAGAAACAGTGACGCGGATTCCAGTATTAGCAAGTGCAAGTAGCATAGCTTGGTCAGTATCAAATAGCCTGACATGCCGAATCTGCTGTGCTTTGAGGAGAGCCACCACTTGAGTTGGACTGGGCATGTCTGAGACATCGGTGCCAATGTTTACACCAACGAAAGCATCTGACAGAAAGAAGATACATTTATTAGAGTTTGGTTAAATGATATCCCAATCAACCGGCACTTGTGGAACAATTAAGTTGAAGCACTTCAAATCAAGGCCTCTTGCGCAGGAAAATGTAGTAACTCTGATTGAAAGAAGAACGACAGAAGAATAAATACAAAGTTCTGTAAATTTTACAAGTTTATATGGTCACAAGCCACAGCCAGTAACGTTTTATTTACAAAAAGACGACACAAATTTTGACAGCAGGTTAATGATTCACAGACTTGATAACCATCATAACTGCCATAATTCATATGAAACCAGTCAGACATTGTACGAATAAATACATCCTACCAACTAGAAAATGTAATATTCATACCAATAAGAGGAGAATTTCAGCTTGTATTTGTTATGCAATTGGTATATGAACTTTTTAGGAGGTTACTAATTAACGTTCGAATCGCCTGCAGACAAGGGGTTTACACCACATACACTAGATGGGAATAAATATGCAGGGAGTGAAAGGAGATGGTGCAACAATAGTACATAACTGGGGTTGTAGTATTTGTGCTACTGCAACACAAACGTTGCAGGCCGCACGAGAGGTGAGAGGCTATCATTTGACCCAGAGTATTTTCCACCACAGGATTACCATCATGGTGCTGCCTGCCCGTGGTCAAGGTGCCAGGGTGGCCAGCGTGGTGGCACTGGGGGCAGAGCTACAGATATAATTATCCTCTGGTAAATAAGGGTGATGCCGAGGGTTTATGCATTTCAAGTAATCATGGTGCGGCCCAGGCAGCAAGATCAAACAGTCCTCATGCTCCGTGAGCTCCGACCATTGATCCTTCTACCTCAGCCTCCCAATTCGGTATCCATCTCAATCCAATGCTCAGTACAGCCAGTCGCCTATGTTCCCGTATCAGGATGGCCAACCATTTGGCACATTGGCCGGAGACGTGTACTTTCTTGTATTTGATTGGAATGTCTACTATGGTCAGCAGCACGATGTGAGTCCATCCCAGCGGCATGACATTCCCGTCACATCTGGTTTTGTGGAGTCCGTTCTAGCGTAAGATGTGCATGGTGGTAGACGGCTAAGCTACAATTCGTCTCAGGTTAGTATTTTTCCCTACTTTTAGTCAAATGTTTTTGTCTTCTGATGTTCTTGCTTAATATCATATTAATAATTTGATTCAAATGATTTCAACAGCCGACCATCTCGATGATTTTGTTGCTCTCGATAGTCTCTTTAATCTGATGGGCCGAGTTCATCAGCTAGGATAGTTTTATCTACCAGGAAGAAGCACGTTATGGCCAGAAGAAAATGTAAAAAAGAGCATGCTCTCCCAGACTAACTAAGCTATAGATAGGTCAAATATCCACAGATGGTACAGAGACCCCTAATCAGGCACCATTAAGACAAAAACAACAACAACATACCCAGTATGATCCCACATGATCGGGTCTGGAGAGGATAGGGGTAAGGTCTAAGTACATCCCACCCTCACTATACCCCACCATGTGGGATCATACTAGCTATGTTGTTGTTCTTGTTGTCTTAATGATGCCTGATTAGGGGTCTCTGGACCATCATTAAGACAAAATCTATGATAAATCAGAATTACTGAGAGTAAAAGCCTTTATATAAGCCCATCACATCCACCATTCTATTTCTTGGATTTTATGTCCAATATGAATTGAAACAGTAGTTTCAGCCAAAAGACAGAAACCAAATAAAGTGACTCTTGGTCTATGTTGCTCGGACTCTCCAAAAATGTTTGAAGAGTCCGAGCAACATAGCTCGGGGTGATACTCAATGAAGCTTCACAACAACATTATGCATGCTCACTATTTAAATAACAAAGGGCTAAAACATCCCTGACATCACCTGGCAGTTCATTCAATAAGACGAGAAAATCCATGTGCACTAAACAACTTTAAGAAATAATAGGCACATGAATTTTATAAGGCAAACAAGATTATTGTATGCTAATACTTCTAGAGGAAGGCACATGAGCTGGGGCACATTAGAATTAATCTGAAAAGATGGTCATGTTGTAGAATTTCATAAAGTGTATGAAAAAGATACCATTTTAGAAAGTCAAGATTACTAAGCCAAAAAGTCTCCTCCTTTAATAAAAGTATTCACATTTTCACACATTTTGCCTCTTTTACAACACTGGCTTGAACTTTAAGCATTCAGCTCCAGATTAAAGTACTTTTGATATTTGAACAAATTCTGTATGTTGGATTTGAGGAAAATTCCATACAAGAAAATTTAACCAGAAATGTCTGAAAGTCTTATCAAATCCTAGAAATCACAATATAAAAAATTACACTAGACACGCAAAATATCAGAAGTTACATTTCAAAAAGCTTCAAAACCTACAAAATAGATTGAAAACTCACATCCAAAAATGAGTTCCCCTATAACAAATTCTTTTACAGTTCCCAAGTTTGTTAAACATTTGAAGGAAACCAAATGTGTTCACTCCTGACCTATGTAGCTTGGACTCTACAAAAATGTCACGGGTGCGTGTGAGATACTCCAAAAGTAGTAGCAACAATTTTGGAGAGTCCGAACGACATAACTCCTGAAAAATTTTAAGGATCAAAACTACTCAAGGATTTATCTTTTTTTATAACCGTGGTGTCCGGGATAGTTAGCGCGCACCTCGACTAATTCCGTGGAATACATGGCACCTCCCACCGTCAACAGGTAACACTGTCCACCAAGGCTAGAACAAATGGGAAGGACCACCTAGTGCTTTTGTCATTACTGTGAATTAAACCTGAGACCTCATGATGCTCAACCCACGTCATTCACCACTAGGTCACACCCTTGGGTGCCTACTCAAGGATATATCTAAAAGACTAGTTTGAACATATCCCAAAATAAGATTCTTTTTATTTTTTATTCTCTAAAGTCATTTTCTTTGTTGAAGAAAATTAGAATCAAGAATGAAGTTAATTTTATGATGTAATAACTATTACTTAGTTGAATGACGATATGATAAATCAACTCAAGTAACAAGTCATACAAATAGAGGGGAAAAAACAAACACCACATATTCAAGTAAGACAGTAGATTCTCCCATCCAAAGCATAATACAAGTAGAAATAAAGATCATAGAGAAAATCATACATTTATGTTTTTAAAGATTCAAACTATTTTAAATTAGTAAGTCCTAAATCAATAATTTATAAATATCAAATTAATTCCATAAAATCAAAATTAGAGTTTGAACCAAAATCAAGAAAATAGTATGAGAAAACTTACCTTCATTAAGAGAAAGAGCAAAATCTACAAAATGTGGAATAATCAGAAGTAGAAGCAATAGACCCATTGAGCTCTTCATTTCTGCTATGTCAAAAAGTTTCAGCCTTTCTATACCATACCAAGGGTGATTTTGAGTTATTCAAGACAGTGTAAACTAGGGAAAGTGAAATGAGTTCAAATGTATAGAATTTATTCTGAGAGATCTAACGGCTGAGATTGAAACATAGGATGCTCTGACTCTTGAAAGCTAAAGAGATGGAAACCTTTTGGGACTCCAAACAACACTTCTGTTTGCTCCACCAATAAATAATTAAGTAGTTGGAAAATGTCCTACTAGTTTTTATTTTCAATGTAACATGAGAATTCGAAAATTGGAGCTCTAATTTATCATGAATATAAATTGAAGTTGTTTTTGAATTTTTCTGAGTGATTTAGTAGGCGTTTGGCCATGAGAATTCTTTACTATTTTCCGAAAAATTATTTCACTTTTTTCGGGATATTATGATGTTTGGCCATAAGAAATCCAAACCCAAAAGGGTGTTTTCAATTTTTTGCCATCTCACTTTTTTCACTTTTTAATTATTCTTTTCTGGAAAAATCCTAATTTTTTTTTATTTTCATAAAACAACCTCATTTAAATTATATTTCATTTTCAAATCATATTTTATATTTCTTAAAAATATATATATATAAAATCTAGATAATTATTGCAAATGTTATGGTCAAACACAACTTCAATTCCAACTCCAACTTTGAAGATTTCAAAAAAAGTGAATTGTTTTTAGGTTTGCATGACCAAACGAGGGCTTAGAGTGAAAAAGTGAAAATAATTTTGTTAGTGTTTTCAAATTTATTTCAAAATTTGTTGAATTGTTATGGCCAAATATGATTTATGAAATTCAACTAAAAAAAATTCATGGTCAAAGGACCACTTAAGGCTGGTTTAATTGAGGAATAAGTTACTTCAAGATTAATTATCCTTGGATTAGTTATTTTACCCTAAATGTGGAATAAAAATAACACTACAATTTAGGGATAAACTATTTCATGATTTTATCTCAATCAAAAAAGAGATAAACTCTTCCTAAAATTAATCTCGAGATTGGTCATCCTTTATCTCTCGTAGCAAAGAGACTCTTTTTCGGTATTTTTTTGCCTCAATGTATGTAATGACATTTGATTGATAATAAAATTTTGAAAACATAATGAAAACATAATGAAAACGTGCAATCTAAAGATTCATTTGCCATAAAAATTATTTATATTTTTGGAAATAACTTTTTTACTTTATTTGAAAATGACTATTTGGTCATGAAAATTCTATCCAATTTAAAGTTGTATTTCAAATTTGAAAAACAACTTATAACATGTTTTTCAAATCACTTTTCACTTTTGAAGCATGAACATTATTTCAAATATTCTTGCAAAAAGTATAACCAAATACAATTTAATCTTTAATTTCAACTCCAATTTTTTCAAAAAAAAAAAAGTGAAAAATATTACCAAACGCCTACTACAAAAAATTGAGAAATGTATAATTATAAATCATTTCATAATCATTAAACAAACTAAAATGAAATTAATATTACATAAATTGATACAGAGAAGATAAAGTATTTTATTGTATGTAAATATGGTTTTATCAAACAAGAAACTTAAAATACAATAAAATTGATGATTTAAAAAATGTCATAGTCACACATATTTGACCGAATTAGTCAAAACAGTTCTGTAATATGTAATTATAAAAATAACAATCTCTTATGAAAAATATAAAATAAAAATGAATTTGTAAAAGAATTACAAAATGAGTAGATTCAAAGATTATACAGTGTTCAAAGATAGTGCAATGCCCAATGAGAGTAAAGTTCTGAAAAATGTCATTCAATTGTCAATTTTTACAGTGTCAGTAAATGATTCAGACATCAGGAGGGGTCTTAGGACATTTATTCAATTGTCCACTTAAATTTTAGCAGGATTTTTCAAAATTTTATGTCAAATATTATTTTTGAATTCAAAAAATGTATTCTAAAATTTTTATTTTTATTTATTTATTCAGTATTTTTATTCATCAGAAAAGGAGAAATAGTAGTAAAAAGTCATTGGAAGAATGGCATGCCACTATAAAAGATAGCTTCCGGCTAAGAAATCTAGTTGATCTTTCACTTTTTCACTTCAGAAATCATTTACAAAAATTCAAAAAATAACTTTTATTTGTATTCATAATCAAACATAACTCTAATTTTTCATTTAATAAATAAAATTAAAAAAATCAAATTTGACATTCATGACCAAACAGGCTCCTAAGAATTCAAGACTAAAATACATACTTTTTTTGTCTTAAAATAATTACTGTTTTTATTAAAAATATCTCTCAAAATACTTGTCCCTTGAAAAGTTTAATACATAATAAAGTTTTTTTCTATTTTATCATAGAAGTAATCGTTCTTGAATATTACATACACCTCATTTATAACAAATAAATAGAGTCAATATTCAATAGAGAGATATTATATTTTAAAACATAAATATAAGTAAAAAATTTAAATACTTTCATAATTAATATTTTCTTAAAAACCATGTAAAAAAAATGACAAATATTTTAAAACGAAAAAATAATTATTTTCAACTTTAAGAAACTACTCCTTCCATCGCAAATTAATACTATAGTCATTTTAGCCCAAAAAATATCCAAAAATATTGAGCTAAACTGGTGAAAATAAATACAAATATATACACAGCTATATACAAAGTTATGCCCCCAATATTGTGAGGTATTGAATCATATTGGGCCACATATGATGTAAGCCCAATGTAGAAATAAGTTAACAGACTTTTGGGCTTTGCTTTGCTCTTTGCAGATTTTGTGTTAGTAATGCCTTTCTGGTTAACGAGACACAAAGGCACAAATATTCCCTTTTAGACCCAAACATCCCTATCATATTTATTAATTTCCTCACTATTTTATTTTAACACTTAAGATACCACAATAACTCTTTAATTACTTAATATATCACAATAATCCTAGATACACGGATAACCTCTCACCCCTCAGATACATACAAATACATGCTACAACCCTTCAGATACATGTGAATACATATCATAACCTCTAAGATACATGTGAATACATGCTATAACTCCTCAAAAATATGCAGATAAATATAATAAATACATGCGAATACATGTTATAACCCCTCAAATACATGCGAATACATACGAACTAAATTCAAATACATGTAAACATATGTAATGTATCTGAGACTAATTAACCATGTATTCGGATACTTTTTAAGAGGTAAAAAGAATAATTAGTATTGGGTTTTTAAGAGGTGTGAATGAAAAATGAATAGGTGTTTTCTGAATAGATGCATTTTGAATAGACACCTTTCCATATTGAATGGGTTATGACCTTTCTGACGGGTTATGATCTTTTCGATGGGTTGTGACTTTTTGTATTGGTTGTGACCTTTCCGATAAGGCACAATAAGCACCTCTTTATCCTACCCTTTGGTGGCTATGAATAGTAGAGTTTTCTCTCATTTTTGAAGATTGAATTTTCTACATATTTTCTTACAAACAAAAACTATCGAGTCATGTGTGATTTGTTGCCGTTCGTTGAATTCGAGGAAGTCGTTGGCGTTTGAGGTACCGCTACTCCAGCGACAGTCATATCCGTTTTATGCTGGGAGAAAATAATCTTAAACCTCGGATACAGTGAGGGAATTAAAAATCCTTAAGTACACACAGTGAATTCTGTGGAGTCGAATTTTTTTAAGTAAAGGTTTCTCTTTTCTACTTTCCAGTTTATTTTGATTTTCTGGTTTATTAATTTGAACACAGGATACCAACAATCTTAAGTAATTTATATGGATTATCAATCCGTGTTCAAATTTTATTGAAAAGTACTAACACCAGTTTCGCAGAAACAAGGATATATGTGGGTTCCTTTTTTGAAATACAAAGACCGGAAGACAGGTCTATTTTTTGTGATAAAACAAGTCATAGAATGGTGAGATTACTTTTGGAAATTGATTTCATGTTTCTCAGTATCTTTATTCTTGAGAATTATGAAGAAAACTTAAGTGTGATAGAATGAGATTGATTATATATTATTAATTAGGTAGAAGCCATAATGCATTACCATGCTTTTTCTCTTTCCATTTAAAACTGACGGCTTTCGTTGTATATATTCATTAGAATAAGGCACCGTTTTGATTTAATTCAGCAAATGATGAAGAAAGAAGATTTCAAACCCATAAGGCACTGATTTGTATTTGGTGAAATTTATTTTGCTCACTTCATTTGCATCAAAATATGTCAGTTTTACTTTGTTTCAAAAGGAACAGAAAGAAGAAGACTTGATTGATTTTTCCCTCACGTGTGATTTATTAAAATATGCAGATGCTTCGATCATAAACGATGGCTCTTTCTTTAGTGGCTGATTTGAAATTAGCATATGTGGTTCCACTCGTACTACTATCATCATTTTTGTTGATGGTGAAAGAGATATCACGGAAGAAAGTACGCAATCTCTGTTGTGGATATTTTGTTGTGTTCACCGTGAAAACGAACAATATATAATAATTGAAAGTGAGAAATTTTGTGAAGCCAAGTGGGGTTCTTGGTTTATGATTAAATCAATATTAGATTTAGTGTCTAATTTGATTTGGTGGTCGTTGAGTTTTTAACTAGCATATGACTAGTTTATAAACTACCAAATTGATATGAACATATACTTGTTCAAAATAGTTATGTTCTTTCATGAAATGGTGTCACTTGAATTGTCGTGATTTTTCATGAAAAGATACGTCTATTAAAACATAATTATTTATATAGACGTGAACGTTGGTGAAAATCTACTCACCTTTTATCGGTTGATTAAAATAACAATCATTAATCATTAATAAGTTGTCTTGTTAATAAGTTCTAATTTAGCCAAGAACTTGTGGGGGAAAACTATTCTTATGGTTAGCCGAATATTCAAATTGAGTGCCCCATAGAAAAACACAACATATTCCATATGAAAAATGGAACGAAAGAAAGCACAACTTGAATTACTTCAAAGTATGGGGGTGTTTGGCTAAAGTGTAAGTTCCTAAACCCAAAAGGGTAAAATAGGACCAAAAATGGTAGATTGTGTTTTTATAAAATATGCCACCAATAGTAAAGGATATTGATTTCCGATAAAATCAGAAAATGCTGATTTTAGTGTATTATGTCAGCCCCAAGATATATGTCTTTGGTGAATATTGATATGCTAGTTAGTGAATTTTTTTTTACGTAAGTAGTTTCGTCTTAGTAAAGACTAGTTGATTGAATTAGTCAATTGATAATTGATTATATGTCTTTTAATTAAAGATTGTATTCTTTAATTTCGTGAAGAATGTCATTTGAAAGGTTGTGACGTTTCATTATTAAGGTGTATTTATTGAAAGTCAACCTTTTGAAAAGATATGACGGGTTCTTTGGTCTATAAATCGAAGAATCAATTGATGACAACGAAAAAAGTTGATAATAGCTTGAATTTTCACATTAGTAAATGTGCTATTGATGGGATATTTGAGTAAGTAGACTAACAAAAGGTGGAATAGTTGAGAAATATACTAACAAAAGGTTGTGGCCACAACTGAGGTCAATCATCCACAAGTATTGATATAATGATGTACTTTAAGTATATTCATCAATTTATCATATATCCTATTTGTTTTTTAAGTATGATTTGCACTATGGACATGACAATATTTATGTACTTATTTTTGGAGATTAAAACCTTTGATTTTTTATTCCGTTTGAATTTTCGTTCTGATTTGAAGAATATAAACACTTCATCAAAACTTAGAGTTCATTCGGTTAGCGACTCGAAGAATATAAAAACTTCATCGTTAACTAAAAACAGTTTTGAATAAAGATCGGTTCGAAGAATATAAAAACTTCACCGAGTAAATTAGTTTGTGTATTCAGTTTGAAAAATATAAAAACTTCATCGATTCACTAAACACTCTGTTTGAATGGTTACTCCAATTTGAAGAATATAAAAACTTCATTGGAACTAAAGTTCATTCAGTTAAGCAATTCGAAGAATATAAAAACTTCATCGTTAACTTTTAAAATAATGCTAGTATTTTGCTAGAAACTGAGCATCAAACATTTAAAGAAGTCATGTCTTTTGCAGAATCATCATTTTTGAAAAGAGGCAGTCAATAGTGAGATTGAATCCATAATGAACAATTATACGTGGGAATTGGTTAATCTTTCTCCAGTAACAAACCTTTAGGTTTCAAATGAATTTTCAAAAGGAAAATGAAAGATGATGGAACTATTCACAAATACAAAAGCAAGACTTGTCGTCAAAGAATATAGACAATGTGAGAGTCTTGATTACTTTGATATGTACTTGTCGATAACAAAGAATTACATCGATTCAGGTGTTAATAGCGTTAGCCGAGGTGTATGATCTTGAAATTCATCAAATGGATGTGAAAACAACGTTCTTAAATAAAGATTTGGAGGAAGAAATCTAAATGGAACAACCTGAAGAATTCGTGATTCCTGAAAATGAAAAGAAGGTGTGTCGACTTGTAAAGTCTTTGTATGGACTGAAACAAACACCCAAACAATAGGATGCGAAATCTAACCATATAATATTGTCAAATGATTTTTAGTGACTGTGATAGATGTGTTTACATTAGAACACTCTACATTAAGTCGTCATTGTTTGTTTATATGTGGATGATATGTTGATAATGAGTAACGATATTACTAACATAAAGGCTATTAAGCGTATGCTTGCTAGTAAATTCGATATGAAAGACTTAGGAGTTGCCAATTTGATATTGAAAATTAAGATTCATAAAACTCTTCAAGGTCTAGCATTGTCTCAATCTCATTATATCCAAATGGTAGTTGAAAAATTCAAGTATTTGAACTTTAAAGTTACAAATACACCAATTGATATGAACCTTGCTCTTGCTAAGAATAAAGGTGAAAGTCAGTCTCAATTGAATTATACCAGAGTGTTGAAAAATTTGATATACATCATAAATTATACACAATCAGATATAGCTCGCGCTTGAGTGAATTGAGTCGGTATACAAGTAATCCCAATTAGAATCATTGGATGACTATGAAATAAGTTTTGGGTTATTTGAAATATACTCAAAATTTTATTTTGTATTATAATAAATATTCCACAGTTATTAAGGAATATAGTGATGCAAATTGGATCACCGGGTCAACTGAAACTAAATCCACAAGTGGGTATGATTTTACAATTAGTGAAGGAGCAATGTCTTAGAAATCATCCAAACAAACATGTATCGCCTGCTCTACATTGGAGTTTGAGTTTATAGCTTTAGATTAAGCTGGTGAAAAAGTTAAATAACTCTAAAATGGCTTAAACCGTTGACACATGTATACATACATTGTGATAGTCAAAAGGTAAAGAAAAGCTGAGAGTGTTATATATAACGGTAAGTCTCGTCACATATGACAAAGATATAATACTGTTAGACAACTATTCTCTAACAGAATTATCATAATTGACTATGTAAAGTCAAGAGACAATGTGTTGGATCCACTTACAAGAGCGCTAACTAGAGAGGTAGTTGAAAGATCATAGAAGGGAATGAAACTAGGCCGAGGACAAATCATAGTGGCGATAACTCTACCTAAAAGATTGGAGATCCCAAGATCTAGGTTCAAGGAGATCAGACAAAGTCATTAATGACGATTCAACATTGTCAAAATAACTTTTATGGTTCATTCTCATGATGAGACAATGTTCAGTAACAAGGATAAAACATTAAGGCTTTTTAATGATTTCTAATTTTGATACGGGATATATCAAATGGTGTATCTACGGGATAACACATTTAGGAATCACCTATGTAAGTGTGAAGTATGAAATATAATTCAATTCAAGGAGAATTCTATAAGGTCAGTTCTTTACACACTTATGAACCAGATGTGTTCATGGATGAAATGATCAAAACAATGAGAATCAATGACGATTGAAGGGTTGATTGTGTGAAATATAATTGTCTAGGTATACATCAAAACTTGATGGTTCAAAGATATCAAATTTACCGATTGACTGAGTATATCCGATATATGTTCACTATGGAAAGTTCAAAAGGAAACTTACTTATCCACATGCGATTAATCCTTACTTACGAATCACACAATTTTTTATGCATGTTTTTATCAAATAACCATTTTCCATTCATGTGGGGGATTGTTGAGTTTTTAAGAGGTGTGTGTTGACACCCAATTTTGACCCTCCTTTCTTTCAATTTATCTCGTTGAGCTTCTAAATTATTAATAAATTAAATACATCATTTTTACCATTATTTTCCATTTATTATTTCAACTTATCATTATTATTATTATTATTATTATTATTGACATTTTTTTAATTATTTACTATTTTTCACAAAAAGGCATTTTTTATGTGTTTTCTTCAATTAAATGAAGTATTTCTTGAACTCTATTTTTCTAAATATTATTGCGTAATTCTTATGAATTTAATTTTCATTTAAGTATTACTAATTATCTTTCGATATTAAATAATTTATTTATTTAAGTATACATTAATATAAATATTTTTAAGAATGTTTTTAATCTTAAGTTGGAAGCCCACCGAAATACAAGGAAGAATGTATTTTTACTCAGCCTATTTTTATAAACTTTGATCCATAAATTCATCCATTTTAGCCCAACAATTAAGCCCAGTCTGCAACCCATCCTTTTCCACTCATCTTTTCCACGTAAGCGCCGCGTGGACGCCACCTAAGGCCACGTAAGCGTCCAACGGACACAAACACACTCCCTGCACACTATTTCCACACTTTCCACACGCCTAGCTTCTCCTCCGCCATATGTCGCTCTCTTATTGGTTGGTCAAACTCATCCCAAAATCCAACTCACCCCATTTTGCTTGAACTACCTATTTTACCCCCACTTAATCTAAGCGAAATACCCAATATACCCTTTGAAACCCTAAAAAATGTGGTAAGTTGCATCAGCCGCTTTTGCTGATACTCTCTCTCTCCCTCGTCGTCTCTCTCTCTTTGAACTGCGATGGCAGAAAGCCATTTTTGGCTTCTTCTCCACTTTGAGGAAGACAACAGCCTCCTTTCCTTGTGGCCAAAGACTTGTAAGGCCATTTCGAGCATTCATTTATGGAGGATCGTTGAGAAATCTCGAGGAATTGACCAAGATATTTTCAAAATCTTTAACAAGCATATGAGGTACTCTCTTTTGCTTGTTTACTTTTCTCTCAAGCGAGTTTTAGGCAAGTTTTATCTCGTTTTCTCTCTTTTACTGAACCAATCTGTGGAATCCATCCAAAACCCCAACGTTTGGATTTCAAAAACATTCAAAAAATCGCACTCAAAATCCCGCCCAAAAAGTCCCCCATAAACCCTAATCTTTTGCCTATAAATACTCATGTTTTGGGTTCAAAAGGAACAAGTTAGAGCGGCCGCATACCCCCCTTTGCAACAATCTTTTCAGCCGTCCCTGCATCTTTATAACCACTAGTTTTTGGCTCTAAAATTTAGTCCTTTGGCATTCTCCTTTGTTCTCTATTTTTGGGCGTGTTCAATCATCTTTATTCGAGTTCAAGTTTGGATCTTGACACCAGAGCCCTCGTTCGCTGCTCCGCACAAGGTCAGCAACCCCCCCTTTTTTACTTTCATTTCTGGTTTCATAAATAAAATACGTGAATGCTTTTGTCGCTCAACTAAATTTTCTTTTTTTAGACGTGTTGTTAGAGTTTTGCTATCTTGACATTCAAATCATAATGTAGAAGGTTAACATGAAACATATCTCTCAGAGAGAGTCGCTGATTCTTGTAGAAACTGAAACTTGTAGAAATCTGTGAAATAACATTGTTGCTTGTATAAAACTTATTTTTCAATGTCCTTAAAGGCTCTATTTTTGTCATGCGTCTTTCCACAAAATTAGCATGTAATATTTATTTCGTGCCTAAATTTCTTTATTTATTATTTTTTATTTGTTGTGCGATGAGTTTCTTTAAGCGTTTGTGTGTGGGGAATTGTTTGAGCCAATAAAATATATCAAGGAGTTTTAAGGCTCTAAAATAAGGTGGTACCAGATTAGAATCTGATGAAGGTGTTAAAATTTGGTGCAACTTGTAACTTTCTAGTCTAGCTTGCCTAGTGCATAGCTAATATGTTTACATAGTTGAAAACTAGAGAAGTTTTGTAGCTTATGATAGTGAGTCACTATTCTCTAGAGTTGTTTGGAAAAGGTAAAACAATTTCCATTTTTTGGATCGTGCTTGAAATTTGGAGTAGTCTAATGAATTCATAATGGTATTATGTATTAATCTTAAGGATTTGCTTCTAGTGTATTTTTTAAGCTTGGTATATTAAAATTACTTGCTAGGATGTTGTGTTGTTAAACTTGTCTTGATATTCTTACTAAGTTCTGGACGTTTACCTCTGTAGCCTAAGGTAATACTTTAAGGGGTCGTTTGGTTGGAAACAAGTTATCCCGGGATTAATTATTCTGGAATTAGTTATCCCGGGATAACTTATCTCACCATGTATATGGGATAACTTATCCCTTCACTATTGGTATGGGATAACTTATTCCTTCACTATTGGTATAAACGGTGAGATAAGTTATTCCAAACTTGACAACCAAACAAGAAATCAAAATTTATCCTTGGACTATTTATTTTATCCCTGGACTATTTGTTCTTATCCCTCATACCAAAAAGCAGTCCCGTTGTAGCTTAAACACGATGGATGTGAGTTGGTTCAAAACTCGTCACCTGCATATTTCGTGTTCTCTCTTTGTTGTATGACTTTACTTGGTTCTATACTTAATTTATTCAATGTCATTTAGAGTTGAATTGTTTCACTAATCCTCTTTTTCCCTTTTTTATTTATACATGTACACTTCGGAGAAAATGGAGTCTTGATTCGAGATTCTTGTGAGTAGAGTCTCAAGGCGAGACTCAACTCAACATACCTGCGTTTGGAGTTGCCTTACATCATTTTCCTTAGAATTCATCAAATAGCAACAAAATGAGTGAAACACTCTAGGGTCTCTTATGGTGTCCTTCCTTCTTATTATTCTTATTATAACCTTCTTATTATTGTTTAGTGGCTTATTTGTGTTGATTTGGTTTTATCTCAAGTTTGAGATTATTTGTTGAATTTCTTTCTTAACACTAGACTAATTTTATTTAATTACGCGAGATTGTTAATCTAGTTAATTAATAGTGTCTTTGTTTTATTATTTGATTCCGTCAATAAAAGAATTAGGCCTAGAATACTTAATCCTTAGAAAGAGTAGTTTGCTATATATAATAAAAGAAGTATATGACTAGCTCCTCTCTTTCGTATATATACATACATGGCTACTAACCAAATGCTTTGCCTCGGTTTTTCAAATCTTTCATGTTAAGAGTAGAGTTTAAAAATAGATATGTTTGGTATAAAAAATGCAACTTTAGTAAGTTCAAAAGTGCAGATTTTATGTATAAAACGCAGCTTTTTTTTTTCTAGTGCTAAAACGCAGATTTTAGTGTAAAAAATATAGCTTCCCAAGAATTTTAAAAACTAATTTTTGAAGGCAAAATATACTTATTTAAGGACTTAAAAAGTGCAGATTTTTGAGCTAAAAAACACAGCTATTTAAGAGCTTTAAACGCAGATTTTTGAGGTCAAAACGAACTCCCTTTGTGATCTTCAAGGTGCAGATTTTGCATAAAAAATGTAGATTTTTGAAGTGAAAAATGCTCTTACCAAGAACATGAAAATGCTTTATCTTTTAGTAAAATATAGCTATTCGAAAAGATCAAAACACACTTTCGTGAAAGGTAAAACTAATATTTTTTACATCATTGAAATTTTTCCTTATTTGCTTTGAAAACTATTTTACTAATAGATATCTTTGAAATCTTTATTTTATCAAGTCTAAGGCTATAATTTTTAATCCAAGAGGTCTTCCCTAGTAAGTTATTCTTTATAACCAGATAGTTAAGTTGCACATCTTTTTATCGCTCAAACATATATTTTTGGGGGTTAACTCATTTGATACTTAACTATGATTTATTTTCTGATTTAGACACCCTTTATTTTAAGTTTATTTCATAACTAATTATTTTCTTCTACAAAATTATCAATTTTACTAGTAATTTTTATGTTTTCCATTTATAACCTTAATAATATTTGTAAGTTATTTTCTTCAATATATAAAATGTTATATTTATATTTTAGACCCTTATTTGATTAACCTAAATCTGGCCGGTTAACTGTCTTTAACGGATCTTAAAGGATGCTTAACCCCTTCCCTTTAGGATAATTAGAACCCTTACCTTACCTAGAATCACATAAGTTAAGTAGACCATTAATTAGAGTTAATTTAGCATAACTTTAGTTAATAATTTAGGTGTCCTAATTCACCCTTAAAAATTAATTAGGTGGCGACTCTTTAAGCTAATAATTGAAGAATCATCAATATGTTGTACTTCGCTTTGACCCGATTAAAATGGGGTATAACAGTGTGAATGAAAAATGAATAGATGTTTTCTGAGTAGATGCATTTTAAATAGGCATCTTTCCATATTGAATGGGTTATGACCTTTTTGACGGATTATGATCTTTTCAATGGGTTGTGATTTTTTGTATTGATTGTGACCTTTCTGATAAGGCACAATAAACACCTCTTTATCCTATTATTTGGTGACTATAAATAGTAGAGTTCTCTCATTTTAAACATTGAATTTTTCTACATATTTTCTTACAAACAAAAATTATCGAGTCATGTGTGATTTGTTGCCGTTCGTTGAATTCGACGAAATTATTGGCGTTCGAGTCATGTGTGATTTGTTACCGTTCGTTGAATTCGACGAAATCATTGGCGTTCGAGTCATGTGTGATTTGTTGCCGTTCGTTGAATTCGACGAAATCATTGACGTTTGAAGTACCGATACTCCAGCGACAAGTATATTCATTTTATGCTGGGAGAAAATAATCCTAAACCTCAGATACAGTGAAAGAATTAAATTTCTTAAGTAACACACTGAATTTCGTGGACTCAAATTTTAAGTAAAGATTTCTCTTTTCTACTTTCCAGTTTACTTTGATTTTGATTTTCTGATTTACTAATTTAAAAAGTATGTAAATTTATTTTATACAGGTTACTCTTTTAAAATGTCCATTGTATACAAATAAATCACTCTTAATTTTTTTTATTTTAAACAAAATTATATCACGAAAATTGGAACAGAAATTATATGCTACGTGCATATCAATTATCACTACCCAAAAAAAAAAAGTAAAAAAGATTACACGATAAACTCCATAATCAAAAAGCTTTGCAATTCATTACAAAAGAAACCAAACAAGAAATACTCAAAACAAAAATAAATGTAACTACTACTTCATTTAACCCATAACACTGTCATAAGAGTTATTATTCCTGATTCTGCAACTTGTCAACCCGTTGATTCAACTGTTCAACTCGTGTAACCAAGATAGTCACGGAATAAAGCAGCCAATAAAACATCAACGCGGACGCGATCAACAGCGCGTTACGCTGGCTCTTCACGACTGATTTCTGGTGCCGCATGAGTTCAGTGGGAGTACAAGACTCGGCCGATTTACACATCGGCCGAATCTCGTACTTCCAGTAAATATCCAACAACAAAAATACACAAAACGGAACTATTGAAAGGAACGGCTTGAGGAGGTTTCGGGTCACGGATATTAACCCTTTACGTAACGGGTACGTACCCGGAAGTGTTAAGAGGATCACCATAACAGCCTCTGCTGCTGCGGCGTAGCATAAAACTACCCATTGTAATGCCATTCTTCTCTATTAATATTAAATACTTGATGAACATGGTGATTGTGAGTGTTTATTTTTTTGGGGTTTAAATGGAAAGTGGTGGAGGATTTGGTGATGAGGTGGCAATAGAGAAAGGTGACACGTGGATTAGGTATACACACGTTTGGTACACAGATGGCAGGTTTTGGTAGAGATTTGTTCTGTTTCTTTTTTACTTTCTTCTTTCTTTTTTTCTTTTTTTTTAATTTTTACATTAAGGTAAGAAAATTACGGCTCTCTCCCTCTTATTTCATGTGACACTCTTTGACTTGGCACGATATTTAAAAAAAAGGAAAGTTTTTAAAACTTCTGGTCTAAAATAATTTTTAGATATTTATGTGATTGTAATTTATTTCATTAAGGGCAAAAAAAAAATTTAAAATTAAATTATTTTAGTTATAGTAAGACAATATTCTTTTTGGGACGAACTAAAAAGGAAAGAGTGTCATGGAAGGAGTATAAAAATGACTTCTTGTGGTAAGTCTAAAATAAACAAATAACATTATTTAACTTGAGCTGTTTTGATTTTTAAAGTTTATCAAAAATGAGTAATTTTAAATGAGTAATGAATTTTGATTGATACATTTACATTTAATGGAAGTGTGGGAAAAACTTAGCGACGACTCAATTTTGAAGGTGTTTTTATGTTCTTTAATTTTGCACAAGTTATTTGATATGTAGGACGCAAATATTTTGCATAATTTGTCATGTAGAACGCATATGTCTACTTGTTTAGTTTTATAATAGTTTAAGTGTTTATTTATTCACATTCAAAGTTGGAGGGTATTGATGTCACCTAAAGCCAAGTTAAAAAGTAAGCTTATGTATTATGCCTTTAATTTATTTGTCTCAGCATTTGAAGGTGTGCTCTAGTGATCAATAAAATAGGTTGAGAATCATGAGATTTCATGTTTAAATTTTAGTAGAGATAAAATTTTAGGAATTTCTTCTAATTTGTCCTAGTTTTGATGGACTGGATTGCCTGATACCTATTATTGGTGACATGTGATATGTATGATGTATTTCTGAAATTATTGGAGGTGCCCACAAATTTATCAAAACAGTATAATTATAAAAAAATAAAATTATTTCTCTCTGTATGGTGCAATTTTTTTGAGGTGTATTTCGGTGTGCATTATTATCTAAGGAGCAATTTTGACCTTTTCCCTTAAGAGAATTATATTACATCAGAATATATAAACTCACAAGCAAATTGAGTTTCTGTTCCTTCTGAAAATTCCTTGGAACTACTAATTAGCTGCTGTGCTCCTTTGAATTTATATTTAAAACATTCTTGTAACACTTATACAATACACAATATAGAGTATGTATTAACAAGTGACCAACTAACAATACACAATATAGATTATATATATGTATCTAATTGGCCATCTAAAATAATTAATAGGCTCCTTATAATTAACTTTTCACGTGGTGTTAGTTGAAGTGTCAAAAATGGTTTTCTATTTCTTCTCAATCAAGCATCATTATTAGAGAATTTTTTTATATACATATATTTGCAAACCAATCAAGTAATGATGTTCATGCAAAGAGGAGGTGAACAATCAACATGAGATCAGCTATGGGAAACACTTTTTATTGTATATATATTCCAACAACATGAACAACAAATCGAGTGTATCCACGAGTGAGGTCAGAAGAATATAAGATTTATGTAATATTACACCTAATTTTATGCGATAAGGAGATTATTTTTTATGGACCCTCGGTAATCCTTCTGCTTTATCCGAAGTTAAGATCAACGATGTAATAAGCTCACACATACAACTTAAAGTTGTTTATTATTAGAAAATAAATACAATAAAAGTAGTCTGTTGAATGGAATAGAGAGGTAAAACATCAACATGATTAACATTATTGAGATTAATACATCATTAAGCTATTTCAATAAAGACATAAACATCTTCATCAAATTTTATAAAGCTCGGGCGCGAGGCGAGGCGTCATTACCACTTCTACAGGATTTACCTTGTGTATAGTCATGCCGGGTCAGTGTGACTTCTTGGGAGCTTGCATGAATTGGCTGAGGGTCTGAACTGCATAACTGATGTCAGGTCTTGTGATGGAGGCATATAGGAGTTTACCAATCAGTCTTTGATAGGAAGTAATGTCATGTAGTCGAGCATCTCCAACAAGGCCAGTCATTTGATCACACTCTACTGAAGTCAGTCTCAGATTTGACTCCATGGGAGTAGATGCAGGCTTAGCACCACTGAGTCCTACATCAACAACAAGCTCCAAAACATATTTCCTTTGATTCAAGATGACACCTTTTGGTGATCTTAACACCTCAATTCCCAAAAAATATTTAAGCTCACCAAGATCTTTTAACTTGAACTTTTGGTGCAGGACCTGCTTTGCTTCAGTAATCAACTCTGCACTGCTTCCAGTGATGAACAAATCATCAACATACACTAGCACAATTACCATGTTTTCATTCTTCCTTTGAGTAAACAAGGAGTAGTCATGTGCACTCTGAGTGAATCCTGCAGCTAGTAAAGCAGTAGTAAGTTTTATATTCCATTGCCTAGATGCCTGCTTTAGACCATATAGGGATTTGAGCAACCTACACACTTTGGTATCCCCTGGCCTTTTGAACCCCTTTGGCATCTCCATATATACTTCTTCATCTAGATCACCTTGTAAAAAAGCATTATAGACATCCATTTGATACAAATTCCATCTCTTAGAGACAACAAGAGAGATGACACACCTTACTGTTACCATCTTTGCCACAGGTGAAAAAGTGTCATGATAGTCCAATCCTTCTTGTTGACTATAACCTTTTGCCACCAATCTAGCCTTGAACCTTTCTACCTCACCATTTGCTTGGTACTTGATTTTGTATACCCATTTTGAGCCTACTGCATTCTTCCCTAGTGGCAGATCCACTACTAACCATGTCTTGTTGTCTTCAAGAGCTTGGATCTCCAACTTCATGGCCTGAATCCATCTCTCATCTTTGGCTGCCTCTTTGAAGGACTTAGGCCCTGAAGGTTAGAAAACCTTGTGAGATAACTTTGGTAGTAGGGACTGACTTTGTCATAAAATAGGGAGTTGACTAGAGGATGTCTAGTACTGCTTTGTTTCTTTCCAGTATCAGCATAGTTTTTCATCCAAACAGGCACCTTTGTGTGTTTTGTAGTCTTTCTGATAGCAACCTCTTCTACTACTGGTGCTGGTACCAAAGGTGTGTGTGATGTAGTGTTTTCAGAACTTTCAGCAGAACTGTGATCAACAATAGTATCACATGTACCAGCTTCTACAACATGACTGTTATCAACAATGTTGTCACATGTATTGGCTTCACCAGCATGTGGTTCATTACCTTGAATAAATTCATCAGCTACATCCAAAGGAGATCCCAGGAAAACATGTGATGACTGAAGATTTGTCCCATTCTGAGCAAAGGGAAAGCTCTCTTCCCTGAAAACAACATCTCTATTAACAAAGAATCTCTTGGACTGAAGATCCAAGAGAACATAACCCTTCTGCACCTCTGAGTAGCCCATCAAGACAGCAGGAACTGCTCTTGGAGAAAACTTATCACCCTTTGGTAATGCTGAAGCATAGCAAAGACATCCTATAACTCTCAAGCGAGACAACATTGGTTGCCTAGAGTTCAGCATTTCATAAGGACTTTTATTTGCAAGAGCTGAAGAGGGCAGTCTATTGATCAAATAAACTGCAGCCTTGATACAAAAACCCCAAAATCTAATGGGCATATGTGACTGAAACCTCATAGCTCTAGCCACATTTAGGATATGTCTGTTTCCTCTCCACCACCCCATTCTGCTGGGGTGTGTGAGGATAACTACTCTGATGTATAATGCCTAGGTGATGAAATAACTCTGTACATTGAGAATTAAAAAACTCAGTACCATTATCAGACCTTATAATCTTAACATGAGAATCATACTGTGTTTTGACCATGGACAAGAAGGTTTTGATAGCAACAATAGTTTCAGATTTCAACTACAACAATTGAATCCATATAAATCTACTGCAATCATCTACTATTGTCATAAAGTAATACTTGTTATCAACAGTAGGAGTCTTATATGGTCCCCATAGATCCATGTGAACTACTTCAAATCTCACAGTTGCTCTAGAAGTACTAACAGGAAATGACAATCTAGTTTGCTTTGCCAATGGAAAAATTTGACAATCATTAAGAAATTCACTACTGCTATTATTGCATAGTAGATCTAGATGTTTTAAGGTTTGAGAGGAAGGATGGCCTAGCCTCTTGTGCCATAAGCTGATGTCCTGCACTGTCACCTCTGTAGCTACCACCTTCTGATTTCTTTGTGTTCCTCTCATCCTGTTTATTCCAACATCGCCTTTGAATATGTACAGATCACTAATCTCTCTACCAATCCCCCTCACCCTGCCACTGAAGAGGTCATGAAAGACACAAAAGTCAGGATAGAAAGACACAAAACATGATAGTTCCTTTGTGAGTTTTGAGACTGATAGTAAGTTGAACTTAAAATATGGCACATAAAGGACATCTTTGACAACTTTATCTTCTAATATAGATGCAACACCAGTATGAGTGATCTCCACCTTGGCTCCTGTAGGCAAATGCACATGATCTAATTCTGCTTTAATTTGCTCCTTTTTTAACAGTTCTTTGTTGGAAGTTATATGGTGAGAAGCACCTGAATCTACAATCCATTCATGTGATGGAACATTAGCCATTAAACAAGTAGTGATACCTGACTTAGCCTCCTGCACATCTTTGTTCAGCAAATTCAAAATTTGCTTGTATTCTTCTTCAGTAAAAGCTTGTCCTTTTGCCAGGAAAGCATTGTTTGTTGTGTGACTAGTTGAGGCTGTGTTACTAGTTGAGGCTACTTGTGTGTGAACTGAGTGGCTTCCAGTAGTGTTGTTTGCTATGTGTTGACCTCCATATCTACCATGGTTTGCATGTCCATATCCTTGATTACCATATCCACTTGCTCCTCCTTGACCCTGACCTATATGACCTGAGGAATATGTGTAACCTGTTCCAGATCTTTGACTATTTCCTCCTTCATAACCAGTTTTCTTCCTTTGTTTCAAGTCAGTAGGATATCCAATTAACTTGTAACAATTATCCTTTTTGTGTCCAGTAAAGTGACAGTACTCACACATTTTTCCTTTGTAGTGTTCTTTCCCTTGACCTCTGTTTATGTTTATCACTATTGGATCTGATTTCTCAACTACATTAGCTACACATATTGAGTGTTGGATCTCATCCTCAATTATCATAGCATAAGCTTGATTTATAGATGGAGTAATTCCCTTCAACAAGATCTGTCTTCTAGCTTGATCATATGATTCATTTAAACCACTTAGAAATTGAATTAACCTCATCTGAGACATATATTCTATGTAGTCCTTCGATTGTGGACAAGCACAGCCAGGAGATGGTACAACTGCATCATATTCACCCCAGAGTATCTTCAGCTTGGTGAAATAGTGTTGTTGACACCCAATTTTGGCCCTCCTTTTCCCATAATTAATTTTTATATGCTTCTTAATCCCGAGGACTTTTTCAAAATAATTTTCTTGTTTATATATTAATTTTGGCACCAATAACCTTTTTTTTTAAATGATTTCCTTTACTTTTTGTAATATTAATTACTAATAATATTGTATCTTATAAAATCACCCAAAAAAAAATATTTTATAATTCTTTCTTTTTAACAAAATATTGGTATAGTAACTTTTATTCTAAATGAAATTTTATCGTATCGCTATAACATTTCCTAAATATTGTTCTATCAATTGAGGATTGCGATTACGCGTATCAAAATTATGTTTAAGTCAACTATATACGTATTTGAAAATTAATTGGGATGAAAGAAGGCATCGTTAAATTAATTAAGTGGAAAAACGATTAGGGAAAATTGAATTTTCCTACCAAATTAATCCATTTACCCAAATTTTGGGCCAAACTTTATTTGTTTCAGCCAATTCTTCCTAACCCGGCCCAAACCACCCCTGACCCGGCCCAAACTCCCCACTAAACACACCCCTAATCCCCTAATTCTCTCTCTCACTCCACTTGCCAAAACCAGCAGACCCCTTACCCTTTCAACCCCAAAACAAACAGACCCCCCCCACCTTCAGACAACACCGACAGCTCCCACCCCCAAACCCTGTCGCCCGCCGCCCAAACCACCAAAGACCCGCCGGATTTTGCGGGCAAACGGCGATGGCGCCTCTCCCGTCACTTCATCCTTCTCTCCTCCACCTTTATAGCCATCCTATCACCCTTTTTGTCATCTCAAGAAACAGAGCTAAAAGCTCCCCTCCGCCGCCGGTTGCAGACCTCGGAAAAGAGGAAACCCAGCTGTTGCCCGACTGTCCGAGCTCCACGCCGCCGACCCGTCACCATCTCTTTCAAATCCGCCTGAAAAGGTAGGCATCTCATCTTCCTTTTTCTCAGATTTCATCATTTCCTTTTGCAACTTGGCTTTCCAAGAATTCAAATTTTTGAATTCTTGGAAAGAGCCGTTTGAGCCTTCAACTTTGGCTATAAAAGAAACACTTGGGTTTCCATTTCAAAAAGACACACAAAGACAGAGAGAGACACGGAAGTAATCATCAAAAAATTATCAAAACAGCTTATCAAAATTGTTCTCTGTTTGGTTCACTGTCGATTTGCATACTCCCTATTCGTTTCGCTCCTGTTTGTTTCGTTTGCTATTCGGATAACCGGAGTCGGAGTCGGAGTTCGCTAGTTTGAAACTCGACACTTGACGGCCTCAATCGCTGCCCAACACAAGGTAAATTCTATCCCGTCTAATTACTTTATGTTTAGTTTTGTGATCCATTGATTCGTGTGAGTTTTGGTTGTTCTTGTTTGGCTGATTTTAGGCGTTAAAATGTGAAACGAAAATCAGTTTCTGGCCGTTTGGTTTAGCTTATGTGATTATGAAGTGTTTACAATTCAAAACTTGGCTTAATTGTTGTAAATGGTATTGGTTGTTTGGTCTGAATTATCGTGACTAATTTGAAGTAAAGTAGTTGTTGGTTTGTTTGGTTGCATTTATAGTTTGATGGTGTATTAGAAGAGTATTTTGCAACCTTTAAATGGCTCAAAATGAACTATAGGAAGGTTGGAGTCTTCATATATATTCATTGAACTATTTTGAGGTCATTGTGATATCACTCTTGATACTTCGAACACAATAATGGCTTACCTACGTCTTTGCTTGTTTGTATGATACAGGCAGCCCTTCATCTTAGCGTGAGGAGGTTTTTTAAAAGGTTCAAAACTTCAAGTATAGTAATCTGCCTCCCTTTTGCTTGAACACTTTAAAAATGAATCGATTGTTAGTTACGCTTTAGGCTAGTTGCTCACTTCAACGGGATTTTGAAACTTCTCACTTTAAGTTTTAAAGATGATTGGCTACCTTTTTGAAGTTTATCGTATGTTTGAAGTCTACTATTATTGTTTGATTTCACATCGTGAATATGGAAGTAGTAATTTGAGTCTTAAGGGCGTTTAAATAAGCATGAGTTTCACTTTTAAATCAAGTATGTTTTCGTTTTGACTAGTTTCCTGTACGTTTCAATATTGAGCGGATTTAAATGTTTTCAATATGAATTTGGTTAGCTCATGAAGTAGTGTCAAACCATTCGAGAAGAAATAGTGGTTGTTACTTTTCCAAGTAAGCGGGTGTCTTCAAAACTGTTGGACTGATTTCACATCCTAATGAACCTACGCAAATCAACTAGCATGTAAATATATCTAACTTCATGTGGTTTGAGCTCATCAAAATTACTACCGGTTGTATTGAACTTCTTCAAGTAATATCATTGTTAGTTAAAGTGTTAAAAAGGGATCTTTACTGTATTATTCATATCCATATGATGCTGATTTACCTTGAAAGTGTAATGATCTCAAGCCAAATATGTTTAGAATGTAATTAAGCCAATACAATCTGTGATTTTCACCTCACTTTTCTAAAGTGCGCAAATTAATTGGAGTGATTGTCCAATTAATTTATCTTTGAAATAAAATATATGAGTATGGTTTGTTCTTTCATGGGTTTTTGCCAAATGACTTGTCGGAACAAGTATGCCGTTAGTTACTAAGGATTGCTCCTCTTGTTTTGTTCTGTTATTTGCGTACACTTTGGTCACTCTTTAAGTAGTTTGAAAAATGTGAGAACCAAGACTTGAATTCATTGAAGATTTGCCTAACTAAGTTAAGTCCTCATTCTGTTAAGATATGAATTCACTAATACAAGGTGCTTCAATACATGCCTAGTACATTTTGTTGTTAATAGTGTAGTTAAAATCATGATCAATTCCTCTCTTTTCCTAGGGAATAACTTTATATAGTTTAAACCTTTCTAAGTTTGTCACATGTGCTATTACCCATGTTTAGTATTTCATTTATTCATAGGTAAGATCGCTACTAATCCTTTACTCTTTCTTTGTTTTTCATGGCACAACCGGAGAGCTGGAGTTCTCACTTGAAACTCACTTTCGGCCCAATATTTGGGTCGAACAGCTATTAGGAGCTATCGAGGTGTTCGGAGTCACTCATTAGGAGACTAGTTCCTCCAAAGGAACTTAACATACTTAGTCCTTTATTTTCTATATGCTTTTCTTATTACTTGAATTTGTTTGACTAACCTTGTATTATTTGGGTATACTTTTCTTTGTGACTTTTGATTAACGTTTATTCTTCGGCTTACCATTTTGTTTGATGGTGTATTTAGTTTGAAATTTTGAAAGAGAATTTCCTCCCCCCTTTTTAGTTAGGCAAATGTTTCGGGTTTCCCCATTTAAATACTTTAAAATTAGTGTTCAAACACTTTCAAAATAGTAGTGATAAATGGTAAATAGTGCAGATTTTTTTTAGGATTAATTAATTTAGGCTTTGTTTCAAGAAAAACTTGTTAACTCGCGGTAGATTTTCAAAAACATTAATTAGCGATTCAACTTATTTCAAACAAATATTTAGTCATTCTTAGGCTTTAAACTATAGAATGTTTTATCTAATTTAGGCAAGCCTCCTTTATATTTATTAATAACTTATGTATTCTCTTATTCTAACACCAATATTTTACAAATATTTTGCTATACTCTATATATATATATTTTCAGATTTTTCAGAATTTTTGAAGCCTAAAAATGCAGGGTATATATGTCATCTACTACAAGGTATATATATTTATATTTTACTTATCCTTCTTCCTACTTTAATTATACATATATTATTTTATCACAATTACATTTACGTACATATTACTTTCTTTCATATTCAATGCATGTTCATTTTTACCTTACGAATAAAAGTCTCCCTTACATGAAACAAATAAATCTCGTTCTCTGCTCAATTCTCAAATTGTTCTTTTACATGAAATATATTTACAAAACAAATATGATTTCCTCTTATATCTTTTTCTCTATTACCAATATATTTCTTACATACTTTTAATTATCCAAATCTTTTAAAATAATAAACTTTTCACATGATTTCCTATATTTTAAATATACATACGTCATCTTTACTTTCTTTTTAATAAACATGTCATAAACTTTCTCAAACTTTAAGAACTACATATATTTTACTTTACAAAGGCATATTTATTATAAATAATATCTTCATCTTTTTACATAGCTTTTAAGTATATATTTCTTATAAATCATAAAGTTCTACATACTTTAATTATAATTACGATAAAGGCATTGCTATTAAACTTTCATATATTTTGACATGTACGTACATATGTTTCATCTTTTTACCATAAGCATATTTTATATTTTTTGCCTATTGTAGTGGCATGTGTCATATACTTTGAGTTTTCTTTAAATTAATAAAACATGTTTTTATCACCTTTTTAGCAAATAATGAGCAAATAACTTTTCCAAATATTTTTTCTAAACTGAGTTTAAGGACTATCTTCGGATAGGCTCTGAAGGGTGCCTAACACCTTCCCTTCGAGTAACCAAAACACTTACTCAGAATCTCAAACGTTTCGCAGACTAAAAACAGAGTTTTACATACAAAATGGTTTCCTAAGTTTCCTAAAATTTAGGTGGCGACTCTAAACCCTTTTCCAAAACAAAGGCAGAAAGAGCCGGATGTTGCAAGCATATTTTGGCCAGTTCAAAATAGGGCGCGACAGGATGGCGACTCTGCTGGGGATAACTTATGTTTTTACCTTAGCATGCTTAGTTTATGAATATTATTTGGGTATTTGTTTATTTGCAGTACATTATTTGCTTTATTTATGTTTATATTTGTTTGAAAGGACGCAAGTCAAATCCAAACTTGTGTTCCTTATTTGTTTGATAAACACTACTTGTTACTGCTTTCTCACTTGCATTCTTCTATCGAGTCTTTGGCCGTACACATTTCACACACTGTGGTACACGCGGAGGGTTTTATGCCCTCCCAAACCTTCTTTTGGATTCCTTAGTTTCAGGGTCGGTGCATTTAGGTTAGTGTGCCGTCTCGCAGTTATTCAGTCCACTCTTAAATCTAGGAAAATACTCTTATTCTAGAAATAAGTCATGTTGCATAGCCTTAGGCAGGACGATCCCGGGGATTGACACTGCATTTAGGGAACCACCCTTATTGTCAACGGGTTTTTCATAAAACCCAACGACATATACTTTGTGTGTGATTGATGTAAATGATACAAACTAAAACACATAATGGATTTGGGATAAACAAACTTATCATACCTTTTACCCTTTCTTTCAGATGAATATCAACCAAAATTTACCAAACATCCAGATGGTTATCTCAGCGCCTGACAACCTAAAAAAGTGGTGGCGAAACATCCGAGTAGCGCACGGGAATGAGGTGCGGGAGCAGCTGGGGGCTTTGCTGTCACTTATGGGGATCCAAGCTGACAAAACCCTCACCACTTTATTAATGGAATTTTGGGACCCAACCACTGTGACCTTCAAATTTCTGGATTTTGAGATCACTCCTACCTTGGAGGAGATTAGTAACTTCGCTGAACTACCACTAAGGGGACGAGTGCCGGTACTCCCATCACCCATAAAGAAGGCAGACTTTCTGAGCCTGTTAGGATTACACATTTTTCCATCACTGAGAAATGTGGAAGGAGGAAAGGTGAAGTTGGATTACCTCTTCGAAAGATACGGTCGTCTCGAGAGTTTTGACGAACACCAAGGTGAATTCGCCTGTACCCGCAGACAGTGGGTATACATGCGACCGAGGGTCTTTGTGTTGGCTTTTTTGGGAACTATGATCTTCCCGATGAGGTTTCATTGCATCGACCTCAATATCCTGCCAATAGTGATGAATGTCTTTGCAGAGCCGCAAAGACTTACCTTGATACACATGATCCTTGCTGAGATGTTTCGATCGTTGTCCGCATGCACACGGGGACACAACTTCTTTGGAGGCTGCAATTTGTTATTGCAAATTTGGGCTGTAGAACACTTCTACCGCCGCCACCCACAAATGGACTACTGTATCGATGCCCGTAACAGGATTCAGACTCACAAGGAGCGTATGAGATATTGGACATATGCACCCACCGGAGAAGAAGAATGGCGCACATTTCTGACCAATCTTACCGGAGATTTCATTCAGTGGAGATATCCCTGGATGACAGGATTGGCCTTCATCAGAGCTCGATACTTGTATTTCATCGAGTTGATAGGACTGGGAGGCATCCAGCCATATGCGCCTCTCCGTGTTTTAAGACAGTTCGGTTTGGTCCAGGACATACCTTTGTGGTCAAACATGGCGTTATATGAGGACAGTTATGGTGCCGTGATACCGGCGGTACAAATGATGAACTTAAAGGCTGAATGGGATTATATGATCACATTGTACATGGGAGGAGACAAATGGTGTACGCCGGAATACTACGCTTGGCGAACGACCGTAAGTCACTTGGCCCAACCGAGTGCAGAAGGATTCAGGGATTTGGCAGATGTCCAGTGGGTCAGATGGGTTAGGGAAGAGGTGCTTCCCCGAATGGAGATCACAACGCCAATGTACAACCAGATTGTCCCAGACTCCGCCAACTACTTGATAACAAAGATAGAGGAAGATCCCGAGGATCCAGAAGAAGATCCGGAGGAGGAGCCAGAAGAAGACCCCGAGGATCTAGAAGAAGATCCAGAGGAAGAAATGGGGGAAGATTTGGAAGAGGATCCGGAAGAAGACCCTGAGGAAGAGGATCAGGAAGAAGATCCCGAGGAGGCTTCTGAGACCGGTTCCAACTTTTATGATCCTAACGATGGGGGGATGATAGAGACAGACTCAGAGCCTAGGTATCACCATTCCGTTGGATCTCCAGAGTATCATCCGGCACCGCAAGACGATAGTGATGACGGTCCCACGTGGCCCTAGGTTATCCTTTCCCTTTGTACCTTTTCATATTCCCTAAAGGTGCCTCACGGCCCATCCCTTTGTACGCCCTAGTGGCCATCCCATGTCTTTCATTTTCAGGCTCCCATCAAGCCTATCTATTGTAAACTTTCAAAGCCACATTTTGCTTAATGAAAAGTCATGTTTATCTCAAATCCTAAATGTGTTCAAAATGGATCATTTATTATCAAATTGTATGCAGCGTAGGCCTACCTCTGGCAAAACGAGGCTCCATATTAGGACGCATTTTGTGTGAATATCGCCAACTTGGCGTATATATTTGTTTTATATTCCAACATTTCCCAAACTAACATAGTTTCCTTTTTCTTTCTTTTCTTTTCTTTATGTTTATTATCAAACCCCCAACAAAAGGTTGATTTGTGTCGATTTGCAAACTGGCGGAATCACAATACAACCTCCGATCTAAAGGAAAAATGAGCGAAGAATCTAACAACGCCTCAATGGTACCAGTAGATGGCGCCGAAAGTTCTCGAAAATCGATGAACACTCAAAACGACGAACAAATGGCCAACATGGCACAAGAGATTGAGATCTTGAAAGAAGAACTACGCCAAGTGCGGGATTTGACTAAGCTTACAGCTGCTACCTTCCCCGCTCAATTCCAATTTCCAAGTGCCGAGTTGCGGCCGGTCACTCCCGCCGACTTAACAAACGCGCCTAAGCAAACACCACCTGTTCCCACTTATGCTCAAGATCTACTTGCTCGTCCGCCCGCTGCTAGAGCTGCACCTAATCTTTCCTCGCCTACGCAGAACTTCACTGTTCCAATTCACCCAACAATGCAGCACATACCGGAGGCACATGTCACTTGTGAAATGCCTGTTCCACCGGTATATGCTACTGAAGCTCCTACTTTCGCAACATCCACGGCTGTCAAAGTACCATACGAGGTCGATCAGTACGTAGGATTGGAGAGGGATGTCCGGTCAAATGAAGAGAGGTCGATAGCAGCTCAACTTGAAAGCTTGAAAAGGGCTTTTAAAAGCATGCAAGTCACCAGGGGAACCGAAAGTCTGGACTATGAAGACCTATGCATCCACCCAGACATCGATATGCCGGTTGGGTACAAACCACCAAAATTTGATGTATTTGATGGAAAGGGCGATCCCCACGCACACCTAAGAGCCTATTGCGACAAGCTGGTCGGCGTAGGAAGGAACGAGAAATTGAGGATGAAACTATTCATTCGAAGTCTGTCGGGAGAAGCTCTAACTTGGTACACTCGCCAAGACCCTCGCAAATGGCGTGATTGGCAAGAAATGGCCGAAGATTTCATGAGTCGCTTCAGGTTTAATACCGAAATCACTCCGGATAGATTCTCACTTGCTAACATACAAAAGAAGCCATCTGAATCATTTCAAGAATATTCATGGAGATGGAGGACTGAGGCTGCTCGGATCCAGCCCCCACTTGACGAAAATGAACTCTCTAAGTACTTTATCCGAGCTCAGGAAGGCGTCTACTTCGACAAGATGATGTCAATGATGGGCCAGAAGTTCGCTGACTTGGTCAAGATGGGAGACTTTATTGAGGAAGGTATTAAGTCCGGAAAAATTCAGTCTATGGTCGCACTGCAAGCCGCAAGTAAGGCCATACAGTCGGGTTCCATTGGTGGTATCAAGAAGAAGAAAGAAGACGTCTCAGCCGTCACACCTTACTACCAGCACGGAGGACCATCCCACCGATACCCTAACAACTCCCAAATTCTCGCACATGTTCCAGTATATAGTACCCAGCCACAGTATAACCCACCTCGAGCGCCAGCATACCAAAATCCACCAAAGCCATATGCCCCTGTCCAAGCTCCGGTTCACCAAAATAGACCAACATATGCACCAAGACCACGTCCTAATCTTGAAGCCAGAAATACCCGCACCTACACTCCTATTGCCGAGCCTTTGGCTCAATTGTTTGAAAGGTTAAGGGTAGCAGGTTTGTTGCAGCCGATTGAGGGAAGAATCCCTGATCCAATACCACGAAGCTTTGATGGAAATAAGCGATGTGCATACCACTCGGGAATCCAAGGACATGACACGGAGGAGTGTTTTGGGTTGAAGAACCAGATCGAGTCTCTTATCAGGAAGGGAGTAATCAAATGCACCGATACTCCTCCAAATGTGAACAACAATCCTCTACCAGATCATGAGAATCGAGGAGTCAACATGATTACCCTAGAGGAAGAGTATGAACTGGAAGGAGCTATCGTGCCTATCTGGAACACAGAAGAAGTTGCCGCCACATCGCCAGCGCAACCCTTTATCACAGTTCAGTTGAGAAAACCTTTGACTATTCAAACCTACCTGCCAAGAATTGTGGTAACCACTATAGCCACTGGAAAACCCGACTATGACACTAAAGCAGTCCCGTGGGACTATTGGACGGGAGCCAAAGGCAAAATGATAGACGCTGCTGTGGCTCACGGAATGACCAGGTCGGGAAGGTGTTATATCCCGGAGAATCTGAACCAAGGGGTTCCCGGGAAAGAACAAAATCCAAAGAAGAATGTTACTGATGCAGAAGCCACAGAATTTTGGAAGAAGATGCAGCCTAAAGATTACTCAGTCGAGGAACAACTAATGAAGACACCAGCCCATATTTCCATTATGTCCTTGCTAATGAGTTCTGAGGCCCATAGGAACGCTTTGGTACAAGTTCTGAGCGGAGTTAGCGTACCAAAAGAAACTACAAGTGATACATTGGCTGCAACAATTGGAAAAATGGTGGAAGTGAACAAAATCTCTTTCCATGATGATGAACTACCAGCAGAAGGGGTTGGCCACAACAAAGCACTTCACATCGCGGTCAAGTGCTGTGATAAGATCGTAACTAGAGTTTTGATCGACGGCGGTTCCGGATGCAACATCTGTCCTTTCACCACATTGAGAGATTTAGGTGTGAATATGGGAGAGATAAGGGAAAGTCGTGTGAAGGTGAGAGCTTTTGACGGCGCGCAGAGAAGCGTCATTGGAGAAATCTATCTCACTTTGCAAGTAGGTCCAGCTGAATTCCCCATCTTATTTCAAGTGATGGATGTGTCGTCCAACTACAACTTGTTACTAGGAAGGCCATGGGTCCATATGGCAAGAGCAGTTCCCTCCACGCTCCATCAGTGTGTGAAGTTCGAGTGGGGTCGCACCGAAGTTACCATTCACGGAGAGCTCAGTCACCCCATCTATTCCGTGAATTCTGTTCCAGTCACCGAAGAACTGGATGGAGCCGTTTTTCATGCTCTGGAGATCATGCAAGCTATAAGAATTGATGAGAAAATAGAGCCTGTAAAGATGGAGATGTCGAGAGCAGCGAAGATGGTTGCGTCAGAAATGTTGAAATATGGGTATCAACCAAAGACAGGGCTCGGACCTAAGGCTGACGGCATAATTGAACCAATCCAGCTAAAACAGCAGAAAGGTACCGCCGGGCTGGGATATAAGCCTGCTGCAGGAGGAGTCCACAGTACAAAGTTTGGGGCAGTAGCGTTCGTGCCAGGACAAGTCCTAATCCCAGATGAAGCAGTTGATGAAGACGTCATTGAGGGAATAGGAAATCTATTCGTGGCCATGACCGACGATGGACTGGAGGAAGATATCAAGAAACTGACCATCCGTGATGCCGAGCCTGGAGAAGTCTTGCAGAACTGGACCATCAGCCCATCCCTGTTTCGACAGGAGTCCTGGTAGTGTGGAAATGTAGTTTTATTTCAAAATGTTTTGCATGATCAATTGAGGCTTGAATCATGCCTAAGCACTTTTTGCTACTTGCCTCTTTTGAAAAGCTAGATTGCTTTTTAATAAAAAGTCTTTATTTTTCTTAGAATTTATCTTTCGATTGTTTAAAATAACTATTTATTTTTTACTCACCTTTCATACTTTTCAGCGCTAATATTAGTAAAAATCATCGTACAACGGTTATGACATGTAACGAATCCATTGAGCAAAGTACGAGTCATGAGCAGGACCATGAAGAATACGATGAAAGCATGATGCCTGAAAATCTGCCTCAGGAGATCGAACAACTTGAAAGCCAGGAAAGGCCCAACATGGATGAAACCGAGGTTGTCAACTTGGGAAATGAAGAAATAGTGAGAGAAGTACGAGTCAGCATACATTTGGAAGATGAAAGAAAGCGGGAATTGATTGAATTGATCAAGCAATATGTTGATGTGTTTGCTTGGTCCTACGATGACATGCCAGGATTAAGCACCGATATCGTCTCACACAAGCTGCCGACTGATCCTTCTTGCCCGCCTGTGAAGCAAAAGACTAGGAAGTTCAAGCCTGATTTGAGTTTAAGAATCAAGGAGGAGGTAACTAAGCAAATCCAGGCAAACGTTGTGAGGGTTACTAATTACCCCACATGGTTGGCTAATATCGTGCCAGTGCCAAAAAAGGACGGGAAAATCAGGATATGTGTAGACTATCGGGATCTTAATAAAGCTAGCCCCAAGGATAACTTTCCTCTCCCAAACATTCATATACTCATCGACAATTGTGCAAAGCATGAGTTGCAATCGTTTGTCGATTGCTTTGCAGGATATCTGATGAATGAAGATGATGCAGAGAAAACGGCATTTATCACTCCATGGGGAGTATACTGCTATAGAGTGATGCCGTTTGGACTCAAAAATGCTGGCGCAACCTATATGAGGGCCATGACTACCCTCTTTCATGATATGATTCACAAGGAGATTGAAGTGTACGTAGATGATGTCGTTATCAAGTCCAGGAGGAGTTCAGACCACCTAGGGGATTTACAGAAGTTCTTTGAGAGGTTGCGAAGATACAATTTGAAATTGAATCCAGCAAAGTGCGCATTCGGAGTTCCCGCCGGAAAGCTACTGGGATTCATCGTCAGCAGGAAGGGCATAGAATTGGATCCATCAAAAATCAAGGCGATTCAAGAATTACCTCCCCCCAGAACCAAGAAGGATGTGATGAGCTTCTTGGGGAGACTCAATTACATCAGTCGTTTCATAGCTCAGTCTACAGTGATCTGTGAACCCATATTCAAGTTGCTAAAGAAGGATGCCGCCACAGATTGGACGGAGGAATGCCAAAGAGCTTTTGACAGAATCAAGGAGTATTTGTCCAACCCACCAGTATTGGTTCCACCAGAGCCCGGAAAGCCATTGCTACTGTATCTATCCGTCATGGATGGAGCATTTGGATGTGTGTTAGGACAACACGATGACACGGGAAAGAAAGAGCAAGCTATTTACTACTTGAGCAAGAAGTTTACACCATACGAGGCAAGATATACCTTGTTAGAACGAACGTGTTGCGCTTTGACCTGGATTGCGCAAAAGTTGAGGCATTACCTATCGGCCTACACCACGTACTTGATCTCTAGAATGGATCCACTCAAGTACATCTTTCATAAACCGATGCCTATAGGGAAACTAGCAAAGTGGCAGATTTTGCTGAGTGAGTTCGACATTGTGTACGTGACACAGAAGGCCGTCAAAGGACAAGCTTTGGCCGATCACCTCGCAGAAAATCCGGTGGACAAAGATTACGAACCGCTCACGACTTACTTCCCCGATGAAGAAGTATTTTTTGCAGGAGAGGACATCTCAGAGTCATATGATGGATGGAGATTGTTTTTCGATGGAGCATCGAATTTCAAAGGAGTCGGAATGGGAGCAGTCTTGGTTTCAAGAACGGGACAGCACTACCCAATCTCAGCCAAGATTAGATTCCCTTGCACAAACAACATGGCAGAATATGAAGCATGCATTCTCGGACTTAGGATGGCTGTGGACATGAACATCAAAGAGCTTTTGGTAATAGGTGATTCTGACCTATTGGTTCATCAGGTACAAGGAGAATGGGCCACCAAGAATGTCAAGATCCTTCCTTATCTGGAGTGTGTGAAGGAGCTGAGCAAAAGGTTTATAAAGATTGAGTTTAAACATGTCCCCCGGGTTCAGAACGAGTTCGCTGATGCTTTGGCTACTCTTTCCTCAATGATCCAACACCCAGATAAGAATTACATCGATCCTATTGAAGTGGAGATACGTGACCAGCATGCATACTGTTTTCACGTAGATGAAGAGTTTGATAGAAAGCCATGGTACCATGATATCAGAAGGTTGCTCGAAGCAGGAGAATATCCGGAAAGTGCCAGTAGCAAGCAGAAGCGGACTTTAAGGAGAATGGCCAATCATTTCTTCCTTAATGGCGAAATCCTGTATAGGAGGACCCCGGATTTGGGATTACTAAGGTGCGTTGATGCAACAGAAGCGACAAAACTGTTAGAGAAAGTTCACGCAGGGACATGTGGACCCCACATGAATGGTTTCACTTTGGCAAAGAAGATTTTAAGAGCTGGATACTTTTGGATGACTATGGAAAGGGATAGCATCCGGTATGTACAAAAATGTTATCAGTGTCAAGTTCATGGCGACTTCATACGAGTTCCGCCAAACGAGCTCAATGTGATGGGGTCCCCATGGCCATTTGCTGCTTGGGGCATGGATGTAATTGGACCCATAGAGCCTCCCGCGTCAAATGGACACCGTTTCATCCTGGTAGCTATCGACTATTTCACAAAATGGGTTGAGGCTTCAACGCACAGGGCAGTAACTAAGAAGGTGGTAGCAGATTTCGTCCGAAATAACATAGTTTGTCGTTTTGGAATTCCGGAATCAATCATAACAGACAACGGAACAAATCTGAATAGTGATCTCATGAGAGAGACTTGTGAAAGGTTTAAGATCTCCCACCGGAACTCCACAGCATATCGACCACAAATGAATGGAGCAGTTGAAGCCGCAAACAAGAATATCAAGAGGATCCTGAGGAAAATAATAGATAGTAGCAGAGAATGGCATGAGAAGCTACCATATGCTTTGCTCGGCTATCGCACCACAATCAGAACATCCACTGGTGCAACCCCCTACATGTTGGTCTACGGTTCGGAAGCAGTGATACCCGCTGAAGTGGAAATACCTTCTCTAAGAATCATCCAAGAGGTTGGTCTGGAAGACGCGGAATGGGTTCGTAGCAGGATTGAACAGTTGATGCTCATTGATGAGAAGAGACTGGATGCAGCATGTCACGGCCAACTCTATCAAAACAGAATGATCAGAGCGTTCAACAAGAAAGTCAAGCCTCGACGATTCACACCAGGGCAATTAGTATTGAAGAAAGTATTCCCTCACCAAATTGAAGCTAAGGGGAAATTTGCGCCAAACTGGCAAGGCCCTTACATGGTTCACCGAGTGCTCTCAGGAGGAGCAGTAATCCTCGCAGAAATGGATGGCGTCGTGAGCACAAAGCCGATCAATTCAGACGCTATCAAGAAGTACTACATTTGAAGACAGAGGGACTAGTTGTTATTTCCTTGTACTTTTTTGCATTTTTCTCTAATGTAAACAGAACTACGTATTAGCCTGACTTCCCACGGCGGGATACGTAGGCAACCCATATCGGGTCCGGTTTCCCTTAGAAAAACCAAAAACATCATCTTTTATGTATTTGGAACTACGATTGACCTGACTTCCCTCGGTGGGATACGTAGGCAATCCTCGTCGGATTCGGTCCCTTCATATTTTCCATTTCCCAATGTATTTGAACTACGTTCTGACCTGATTCCATTTTGGATACGTAGGCAGCCTGAGTCAGGCTCGGTCATTGCATCACATGTCTTTATTTTTCCCAATGTAATTGAACTACGTTCTGACCTGATTCCGTTTGGATACGTAGGCAGCCTGAGTCAGGCTCGGTCAATGCATTACATATTTTTCATCTTTCTTTGATACCCCCGAACTACGTACAGACCTGATTCCCATTCGGGGATACGTAGGCAACCTAAAAGGTTCGGTCATACCCTTAGGATAAACCTCCCCCCTCTTAGTTATACCTTCAGAGTGATCACAACATCTACAGAGAAATAGAAAAGCGTCACCAGAAGCCGGAGCCATGAGAAGAGTACATTTGGACGTCCTCAACAAATGGGAAAACTCGATTGGATTTCGAAACATGTCATAATCTAAGGAACGATGAATAATCACTATATATATGCGCCTAGTATATACAAAATATACTTATTTTCTAAAAATATATATACATATTTTTCAAAATATTTTTGCTGCCTTTCCACCTACCGAGCCTTCGAAATAGGAAGTCGCGAGAAACCAAGGAGGTTTTGAAGGGATCCACCATACCGAGTCTCTGGGATAGGAAATCACGAGGGGCTGATGAGATTTTGTAGAAGTCTAGTGGCAAGGCCAGGGTCCGCAAGCCGACACAAATCAACACCCCTCCCAAAACTAAGAATTTTTCTTTGAGCACAGGGAAACAGGAATCAAGACAGGAGGATGTCAAGTCAAGATCATGGACATGATTGGAGAAATCTTTCGGCTATCACGACACCATAAGCCGAATATTCTTCCCCTACTCTACTTTAAAATATTTTGTCCCAATTCTTCCAATTCTTAAAGGGTTTCATTTATGTTTTGCAGGTACGTCCGAGATCCGAATCGAGTATCGAAGATAGAGAGCTCTCATAGGAAAATAGGATAGTTTATCTCTTTCCAAATAACTCCGCCAATCGGAGATTGCCATCTAATTGCGTCAAATAACTCCGTCTATCGAAGAATGCGGACTGACTTTATCAAACTCCACCAATTGGAGTTTGTACATAGGCAAACAAAACAATGCTCTGCTGATTGGAGTTTGTACATAGGCAAACAAAACAATGCTCTGCCGATTGGAGCTTGCACATAGGCAAACAAAACAAAGCTCTGCCGATTGGAGCTTGTACATAAGCAAACAAGACGACGCTCTGACGATGGGAGCCTGTACGTAAACAAGCAAGCGACGCTCTGCCAAATCAGAGAAATGTATATTAGCAAGCAAAACATACTCCGCCAATCGGAGGCTGCATCATAGCAAGCATCATCATAACTCCATCAATCATAAGCATGCATGCCATTAACATCCTCATTTTGCATTAAAGATCGCTCCACCAAATGGAGATGTCACGGCTGATTCACCCAATGAAGACTTTGTTTTTACAGTATTGCCCCGCCAGTCGAGAGGCTTTACTTCACAGTGTTGCCCCGCCAGTCGAGAGGCTTTATTTTACAGTATTGCCCCGCCAGTCGAGAGGCTTTACTTTACAGTATTGCCCCGCCAGTCGAGAGGCTTTACTTCACAGTGTTGCCCCGCCAGTCGAGAGGCTTTATTTTATAGTATTGCCCCGCCAGTCGAGAGGCTTTACTTCACAGTGTTGCCCCGCCAGTCGAGAGGCTTTACTTCACAGTGTTGCCCCGCCAGTCGAGAGGCTTTATTTTACAGTATTGCCCCACCAGTCGAGAGGCTTTGCTTTACAAGTGTTGCCCCGCCAGTCGAGAGGCTTTGCTTTACAAGTGTTGCCCCGCCAGTCGAGAGGCTTTGCTTTACAAGTGTTGCCCCGCCAGTCGAGAGGCTTTACTTTACAAGCGTTGCCCCGCCAGGCGAGAGGCTTTGCTTTTTAAGTGTTGCCCCGCCCGCCGGAGGCTTTACTTCCCAAGGTTATTTCACCTACAG
>QJPP01000854.1:0-21145 GCA_003996215.1 Jaltomata sinuosa
CTTCGACTTTTAAATAAAATATTTTCAAATACGCACGATTTCGATACTCAAGAATTCTCTCGGGATCCTCCCTTATTTTTTATAACTGTTACGGGACTGAAATGGCATTTTAAAACGTGAAGTCGAGGCTTAAATCGAGTTTAACCCGACCCGGTTCGCGACCCGGTTCGCAACCCATTTTCTGCCAGACAGTCCACGGTAAAACAGTCATAACTTCTTACTCCGAGGTCAGTTGGACGTGAGGTTTTATGCGTTGGAAACTAGACTCGTAGACCTTCGATTTGGTATTTCGGGGGACTTCTAACTCTTTATATATTGAGAGAAAAGCCCTGAGACATTTGACCCAAAGTTCAGAAAATTTCTTAACGAACTTACGATAACTTTTGTCGATTTGCTTGACTTCAAACTTATACGTGGAAATGACCGGAAGGGTCATTACAAAAACATAACATGTGTGGATACTAATTCACATGTACTGAGCAACAATATTGACTAATTTAAATTAAAATTAATGACGAGGGTCGGTCCTAAATATTTTATCTTAATAATTCTAACGCAATTTTATTCTTTTATTCTATCACAGATATAGACTACCAGCTAATGTCAACAACAATAATACATGAGTAAATTAAGTTTAGATATCTCAACAACACAATCAAATAAGAAAAAGAATAATAAAGTCACGGTTACAGATATTTTATCACTTTTAACATCAAATCAATATCAAAATAATACAAAGAATGCATATGATGGATACGCTTCATACCTAGCAGGCGTGTCAATCTAATCCGTAATGAGTAGGTGTGTCACTCTCATCTATACTGGGTAGGCATGCCACATGGCTCAGATCTAAGAAGACACATGGATCTTCTTAAAAACATGGCTCTTCTTAAAAACAGAGAAGATGCGGTGTACACTCTTGTTCTTACCATACTAGAACATTTTAATGGTAGATTTACCTCTCAGCATGAAATGATTCGTACCTTACTCAATGGTATTAGGTGCCCTATGTTGACCAATTGGAGGTGGTACAAAGATACGTTTCTTAGTCGGGTTATGGAGTTACCCGAAAATAAATACGATTATTGGAAAGCCAAGTTTATAGACGGCCTTACTTCCCTATTTGCAGAAAGGGTTAGGAAAACCCAAAGAGGAAATCACCTTGAAATCCCCTATAAGGAGTATACTTATGGGAAGCTAATAGGAGTTTGCACTCAAGAGGGATTAAACTTGTACAGCGAACTTCTGATGTCTAGACAACTTAAGATGAATAAGCACAAAGAAAGATCTCAGCTTGGAGACTTTTGCACACAGTTCGGCCTACCTGAACCAGCAGCCTATGGCAGCAAAAAGAAGTATTATCGGTCCCCTTGAACTGAAGGTTCTAATAGGAGACGAAGATCCAGAAGAAGATCTAAAGAAGAAAGAGAAGCTAGAAAAAGCTCTCGTAAATCTAATAGATTTACCAAAGATCGGTCAGGAAGAGACCTTTCAAAAATTAAATGTTACAAGTGTAGGAAGCGAGGGAATATTGCCCCAAATTGCAGGTTGAATAAACTCAAAACCTTGGAACTCGATGCAGATCTGCATGAAAAGGTTTATAGTCTTCTATACACCTCTGGTTCCGATGATGATTATGAATCATATTCAGAAACAGGTTCAGAGATTGATCTTATTGATTTATCTGACAATGAACAGGCTGATAGATCGTGTGCCACTTGCAAAGGTAATACATGCAACTGTGAAGAAGATGAAGTGTATAAATTGCAATCACAATTTCAAGATTTCAATTTTAAAACTTTCACTTCTGATAATATTATTGAACTATTAAAGAAAGTTACTGATAACAAAATTTGAGAAAAGATTATTAATCTTGCCACTGCTAATGATAATAATTCTAGCACTTCAAAACCCCTTGTTGATAACAAGAAAAACGATTTTGAATATTATGCTCCTTATTCATTAAAGGAAGTTGATAATCTTTTAATGATAAAAAATAAGAACGCTTTTATTGAAAGGGATGCTTCTTTCCACGATCTAAAGGAAGAGGTTGAAAACCTCAAGAGAGAAATAAAAGCTCTCAGACATAATCAGGCTATTTGCAACCAAAGAATTTCTCAGATTGAGAACAATGTTCATATCGGTCCAAATCAAGCCAGTACTTCAAAAGGTAAAGAGGTTTACCATGATGAGCCTCCCACGATTGACCCTGAAAATAATATGTTTTTAGGAATGATACAGGTTGTCACTGCCCATAAATGGTATGTTAAATGCACCATTTTAATTGATAATAGTTTCTCTATTACTAACGTTGCTATGATCGACAGTGGTGCAGATGTTAGTTTCATTCAAGAAGGTCTTGTCCCCTCGAAATATTTTCAAAAAACTATGCATATGGTCAAATCTGCATCAGGACATGCTTTGGATATAAAGTATAAGCTTTCTAATACAAAAATTTGCCAGAATAAGGTTTGCATTCCTCATTTCTTCTTTCTGGTAAAGAATCAGTTGCATCCTCCAATTATACTTGGAACGCCTTTTATAAATGCAATCTATCCTTTTACTCATCTTGATTCAAAAGGATTTTCAGTTTCGTACAAAGACGATAAAATAAGTTATACTTTCATCACTGAGCCAATAACTCGTGAGATTAATGCTTTAATTGATATAAAACAAAAACATGTCGATTAATTACAATATGAGGTCTTTAGCATGAATATATTTGAGTCTCCCAAATCCGCTAAAATACAAGAAAAAATTAAAATAATTTCCGAACAGATCGCCATTGATATTTGCGCAGATTACCCCAGTGCCTTTTGGAATCGCAAAAAGCACAATTGTAACTCTTCCATATGAGGAGGATTTCACTGAGGATAATATCCTAACCAAGTCTCGTCCCTGCCAAATAAATTCTGAATTAGTAGAATTCTGCAAAAGGAAAATTGATAGTCTGCTACAAAAAGGTTTGATAAAGCCATCCAAATCTCCTTGGTCATGCACAGCATTCTATGTCAATAATGCTGCAGAAAAAGAGCGCGGAGCTCCCAGGTTAGTAATAAATTACAAACCTTTAAAAAAATGTTTAAAATGGGTAAGGTATCCTATTCCCAATAAAAGAGACTTACTTTCAAGATTATACTACACCAATATATTTTCAAAATTTAATTTAAAATCAGGTTATTGACAGATTCAGATATTTAAAGAGCATACGTATAGGACCGCCTCTTACCCTTAAAGGGTTACCTGAGACTTTTCTATCCGCCCTCAGAGATTGATTTATACACTTCATCTTCTTCTTCACAGTTGCATGTATTACCTTTTCAAGTGGCACACGAGCTATCAGCCTGTTCATTGTCAGATAAATCAATAAGGTCAATCTCTGAACCTGTTTCTGAATATGATTCATAATCATCATCGGAACCAGAGGTGTATAGAAGACTATAAACCTTTTCATGCAGATCTGCATCGAGTTCCAAGGTTTTGAGTTTATTCAACCTGCCCAGGTTCCCTGGCAAGAAAACTAATTCAAAAAGATTTTTTTGATGAAAAGTGGAACAAGTTTAAAACTTGGACCGATATGAACATTGTTCTCAATCTGAGAAATTCTTTGGTCGCAAATAGCCTGATTATGTCTGAAAGCTTTTATTTCTCTCTTGAGGTTTTCAACCTCTTCCTTTAGATAGTCGAAAGAAGCATCCCTTTCAATAAAAGTGTTCTTATTTTTTATTATAAGAAAGATACAGAAGAGTAGGGTAAGTACAAATCACTAGTACTCAGTATGCATTATAGTCCGACCAAGATTAAGTAGTCACTATATCGAATAAAAAATGTTAAAATAACCATGCATGCAGAAAAGTCCCACTAGTTCAATAATATAGTCGATAAAGAGCACTCCAAAGCATAACAAGGATAAATGAATAATGCAATGCAATGCTATAAAATGCAATGGTCAATGCATACTGATATACAATCCATGGAGGACTCGCACAGTTCATATGTCCCTTGCTTGGAACCTTTTCCTGCCAGCCAATAACATCTCTCTCAATATTATCTCTTTTAATATCACTGTTCAGACTCAAATCAGGGTCAAAATCAGTATTCTTTTTCAATAAAAAAATCTTTCTTTCCATATTTTGTATCAATGATCCACGAGTATGAATATGAATATACGAATATGATAATAAGATGGATGGAAATGAAATAAATATAGATACATGTATTTTTCAATTCAAATCACATGCTACAAGCCTTCATATCAATAAAGTTTCTCAATTTGTCACACTTTCTCTTTCATTTCATTACTTCTCATATCATGCCCATCATGAAATTTAACTCCTCATATAATGAATGATGCATGAACCAACTCAAAACACACTATACAAGTCAATAATTTCAAATCTCAAGCCATTCATCAACATAAGTCCCCATTCGGACATCACAATATCAATACGTCTCACTAAATATTTCAATACAATAATTCACCTACCCAATAATATGCTTTACACAATAAGTCTCATCCAAGCTAAGTCTGAAGAAGAGTAAGCCATAAACTACCTTGAATGACAAGCAAACACGCCATGAACCATCATAAATGAACATTTCCTTTTCAAACAGTCTCAGAATGTTCAGAAAATATCAAGAATATGATCTAAGAGTGAATATGAATCTATCGATACTCATATTGCTAAACTTTTATTCCAAGCCCAAAAAGTCAATCTCAAATTCACAAGAGCAAAACAGTAATATTATTTAAAAATTAATTTACTCATAAAGTAAGATTCTCAAATATGAAATTTCATAAAAAATGAAGCTTAAATCGACCCTCAAATTATCAAAATATAATTTCTTAACTTTAGACTCAAAATCTCAAATTTTCACGTTCATACGCAGTTTAAGATGATGAAATAATTAATGAATCAGTAAATGAATGTCAAAATTGATTTACCCATACTACAAAAACCTTAAGTTTCAAAAATTACCAAAAACCCACCACAAATCGATCCTCAAATAAAAAAAAAATCAATTTCTTATCTTTGAAGTTTCAAATCTTGACTTTTATGAATCAAAGCATCAAAATCTAATGGGTGTCTTTGAAAAATGAATAAAACAATGTTAAAATCACGTACCCAATATTTATATGAAAAAATACATCAAAAAATACCTAAATCCAAGCTTTCTAGCTCTCAAAATGTTAAAAAAATAAAATTCTTGAAATCTGTTCTTTTTTATAACATTATTGAGATTTTTAGTGGCGTTCTTTTCTGTTCACGATAAAAGATTCGCGTTCACGATAAAAGGTCCACTTTCACGAAGGCTTTAGTGGAGACTCTTCGCGTTCGCAAAGCTTGACTGCACCAGCAATAACTGTTCGCACTAAAATGATCATATCTTCCAAATATGAATAAAATTTGACAATTATTTTTGTGTTGATTTTGAAATTTTGATACGAATTTAATGGTTCAAGCAAAATATAATTTACAGCTCATTTGATTCAGGTATTACTATTAAATGTCAATGACGTAATACTTTAAACTTCGATCAAGTATTCAAAACTTATTTGGGACCTTTTGAATACAAATTAATACTGCAAACTGATCATAAAATATGTTTAAGATGTGTTAAAATTATAAAATCACCCTTACGAGGTCATCTTGACCAAAATTTAATTGTGATCAAATTTAAGCTTTTAAATTTCTAAAATTATAACCAATCACCCTAATTGCATTCAAACCTCGAGACCGAAATCAACTGTCCAACTAACTCAAAAATCACATTCTGAACCAAATAAAATTTCATTCCTATCTTGTTAACTCAAAATGTTGACTTTGGTCAAACTTCTTCACTTTCAAACCTTTCAAATCGAAAATCTCATCTAATCTTCATTTGATCACCTCGATCACCTCGAGAATACTGTCACCCATCCTAGACAGTTATAAAAAAATAATGAATCCACGGGAAAGTCAAACAGGAAATATTGATTCAAAAGAAAAAAATGATCATACGGGTTGTTACAGTAGCATATTTAATTTATTTTTATGAGACTCTGAACGAATTTCGAGGATCTATTTGAAATTTTAAAACTTATTTTTTGATGTTGTATCAGTTTTTATTTGGTGCCTTCTTTGAATTCGTGGCCCCACACCATATTTACAAAGGAGGAGTAATATCTTCCTTCGCGTTCACGAGGTGGAGACCGCACTCGCGAAGGTATGAGACCGGGTTGGGTCAAAGATTTAAAACATTGCTTTTGAATATAAACTCTATAACTCACTTTTGGAAGCTTGAAAACTTATTTTTGGGTGATTCAAAAGGCGATTTTCAAGATTTCTTCATTGTATATGATTCTAATCCTTTAATTTTACATTCCATAATATTTTATTACTTATTTTACCTTTAAATTATGATTTTAAATTGATAAATTTAAAGATTTTGAGGCTAAAGTTATGAAATTATATTTTGAGATTTTGAAGGTTGATTTGAACTCGATTTTTGATAAAATTTCATATTTGAGTTCTTTATGTTATGAATAGTATGATTTCAAATAAAATTTTAGTTTTATTCTTGTGAACTCGGGGTTGACTTTTAAATTCAAAATAGAAGTATAATAATATGTGTCTACGAGGTCATGTGCTTATGTAGACTATATATTTGATCAGATTGAGCTCTTTTGAAGACTTTATAAAAGGATAAAGTCATTATTTGATTTATTAAAATAAGTTAAAGGTAAATTGAGTCTTTCTTTACTATTTTCCAATCGTAGAATATCTACTATAGATGAATCTAAACTTTGAAGACAGTAGATTTAAAATTAAGCATTATATTGAAATATGTATTTATTTTTAAATTTTTAATATTCTTACAATATGTTATTCAAATGTATCATAAAACACGTACTAGATGTGGTGTATTTTTCACGATATGAAATTCGAGAAAGTAATGACACTTATCTACACTTCGCGATGGATAAGTCAATTCAATTACAAAATAAAATACGCAAAAAATCATCATTTACTCATATCAAGTCAAAGTAAAAAAAAAATTAAAATAATTAAAGAAAAATGTGAAAATACAACACAATCTAATCTCAAATACATGAAAGTAACTAGTACAAGATATCTAAAGATCTGAATACAACTATGATACTCAAAATGTCTAAAAAAATATAAAAAATATCAAAACATAGATGAGATCCAAGAATATTGTGGATCAGTCAAGCAGCTAACTCAAAATCTCAAAAAGTTCATCCCGAACAACTATTCAATTAGTGATAAGAGGTACCTAGCTCAGAACATGCACAACAAGGTACAAAAAATAACACGTGTGGATACTAATTCACATGTACTGAGCAACAATATTGACTAATTTAAATTAAAATTAATGACGATGATCGGTCCTAAATACTTTATCTTAATAATTCTAACACAATTTTATTCTTTTATTCTATCACAGATATAGACTACCAGCTAATGTCAACAACAACAATACATGAGTAAATTAAGTTTAGATATCTCAACAACACAGTCAAATAAGAAAAAGAATAATAAAGTCACGGTTACAGATATTTTATCACTTTTATAATCAAATCAATATCAAAATAATACAAAGAATGAATATGATGGATACATTTCATACGTAGCAGGCGTGTCAATCTAATCCGTAATGAGTAGGTGTGTCACTCTCATCTATACTGGGCAGGCATGCCACATGGCTCAGATCTAAGAAGACACATGGATCTTCTTAAAAACATGGCTCTTCTTAAAAACAGAGAATATGCAGTGTACACTCTTGTTCTTACCATACTAGAACATCTTAATGGTAGATTTACCTCTCAGCATGAAACGATTTGTACCTTACTCAATGGTCTTAGGTGCCCTACATTGACCAATTGGAGGTGGTACAAAGATACGTTTCTTAGTCGGGTTATGGAGTTACCCGAAAATAAATACGATTATTGGAAAGCCAAGTTTATAGACGACCTTCCTTCCCTATTTGCAGAAAGGGTTTGGAAAACCCTAAGAGGAAATCACCTTGAAATCCCCTATAAGGAGTATACTTATGGGAAGCTAATAGGAGTTTGCACTCAAGAAGGATTAAACTTGTGCATCGAACTTCTGATGTCTAGACAACTTAAGATGAATAAGCACAAAGAAAGATCTCAGCTTGGAGACTTTTGCACACAGTTTGGTCTACCTGAACCAGCAGCCTATGGCAGCAAAAAGAAGTATTATCGGTCCCCTAGAACTGAAGGTTCTAATAGGAGATGAAGATCTAGAAGAAGATCTAAAGAAGAAAGAGAAGCTAGAAAAAGCTCTCGTAAGTCTAATAGATTTACCAAAGATCGGTCAGGAAGAGACCTTTCAAAAATTAAATGTTACAAGTGTGGGAAGCGAGGGCATATTGCCCCAAATTGCAGGTTGAATAAACTCAAAACCTTGGAACTCGATGCAGATCTGCATGAAAAGGTTTATAGTCTTCTATACACCTCTGGTTCCGATGATGATTATGAATCATATTCAGAAACAGGTTCAGAGATTGATCTTATTGATTTATCTGACAATGAACAGGCTGATAGCTAGTGTGCCACTTGCAAAGGTAATACATGCAACTGTGAAGAAGATGAAGTGTATAAATTGCAATCACAATTTCAAGATTTCAATCTTAAAACTTTCACTTCTGATAATATTATTCAACTATTAAAGGAAGTTACTGATAACAAACTTCGAGAAAAGATTATTAATCTTTCCACTACTAATGATAATAATTCTAGCACTTCAAAACCCCTTGTTGATAACAAGAAAAATAATTTTGAATATTATGCTCCTTATTCATTAAAGGAAGTTGATAATCGTTTAATGATAAAAAATAAGAACGCTTTTATTAAAAGGGATGCTTCTTTCGACGATCTAAAGGAAGAGGTTGAAAACCTCAAGAGAGAAATAAAAGCTCTCAGACATAATCAGGCTATTTGTGACCAAAGAATTTCTCAGATTGAGAACAATGTTCATATCGGTCCAAATCAAGCCAGTACTTCAAAAGGTAAAGAGGTTTACCATGATGAGCCTCCCACGATTGACCCTGAAAATAACATGTTTTTAGGAATGATGCAGGTTATCACTGCCCATAAATGGTATGTTAAATGCACCATTTTAATTGATAATAGTTTCTCTATTACTAACGTTGCTATGATCGATAGTAGTGCAGATGTTAGTTGCATTCAAGAAGGTCTTGTCCCATCAAAATATTTTCAAAAAACTATGCATATGGTCAAATCCGCATCAGGACATGCTTTGGATTTAAAGTATAAGCTTTATAATACAAAAAATTGCCAGAATAAGGTTTGCATTCCTCATTTGTTCTTTCTGGTAAAGAATCAGTTGCATCCTCCAATTATACTTGGAACGCCTTTTATAAATGCAATCTATCCTTTTACTCATATTGGTTCAAAAAGATTTTCAGCTTCGTACAAAGACGATAAAATAAGTTATACTTTTATCACTGAGCCAATAACTTATGAGATTAATGCTTTAATTGATATAAAACAAAAGCATGTTGATTCATTACAATATGAGCTCTTTAGCATGAATATATTTGAGTCTCCTCAAATCCGCTAAAATACAGGAAAAAATTAAAATAATTTCCGAACAGATCGCCATTGATATTTGCGCAGATCACCCTAGTGCCTTTTGGAATCGCAAAAAGCACATTGTAACTCTTCCATATGAGGAGGATTTCTCTGAGGATAATATCCCAACCAAGTCTCATCCCTGCCAAATGAATTCTGCAAAAGGGAATTTGATAGTCTGCTACAAAAAGGTTTGATAAAGCCATCCAAATCTCCTTGGTCATGCACAACATTCTTTGTCAATAATGCTACAAAAAAAGAGCGCGGAGCTCCCAGGTTAGTAATAAATTACAAACCTTTAAATAAATGTTTAAAATGGGTAAGGTATCCTATTCCCAATAAAAGAGACTTACTTTCAATATTATACGACGCCAATATATTTTCAAAATTTGATTTAAAATCAGGTTATTGGCAGATTCAGATATTTAAAGAACATACTTATAGGACCGCCTTTAATGTTCCTTTTGGAAAATATGAGTGGAACTTCATGCCATTCGGTTTAAAAAATGCCCTATCAGAATTTCAAAAAATTATAAATGACATCTTTAATCCATATATGGATTTTATTATTGTTTATATTGATGATATTCTGGTATTTTCTAAAACCCTTGAAATGCATGTTAACCACCTTGATATCTTCAAAAAAATTATTATACAAAATGGTTTAGTGATATCTAAACCAAAAATGAGTTTGTTCCAGACTGAAGTTCGTTTTCAGGGAAATCTAATCTATCAGGGAAAGGTCACTCCTATACAAAGGGCTATTGACTTTGCATCTAAGTTTTCTGACATTATCACTGATAGAACACAACTGCAAAGGTTCTTAGGAAGTTGAAACTATATTTCCCCATTTTATAAAAACCTTTCTCGCGATTTAGCCTCATTATATGACAAGTTAAAGAATGATTATAAATCGCCATGGACTAATAGTCACACTACCTTGGTAAAGAATATCAAACTTCGTGTTCAATCTTTACCTTGTTTAACTTTGGCGAACCCTGCTTGGAAAAAAATTATTGAGACAGATGCGTCCAATATTGGTTATGATGGGATATTAAAGCAAATTAATCCCAATGATAAGAATGAATATCTTATAAGATTTCATTCAGGAAAATGGACAGAGGCCCAAAAAAAATATGCTACTGTGGCCACTGCTAATGATAATAGTTCTCGCACTTCAAAACCCCTTGTTAATAACAAGAAAAATGATATTGAATATTATGCTCCTTATTCATTAAAGGAAGTTGATAATCGTTTAATGATAAAAAATAAGAACGCTTTTATTGAAAGGGATGCTTCTTTCGATGATCTAAAGGAAGAGGTTGAAAACCTCAAGAGAGAAATAAAAGCTCTCAGACATAATCAGGCTATTTGCGACCAAAGAATTTCTCAGATTGAGAACAATGTTCATATCGGTCCAAATCAAGCCAGTACTTCAAAAGGTAACGAGGTTTACCATGATGAGCCTCCCACGATTGACCCTGAAAATAACATGTTTTTAGGAATGATGCAGGTTGTCACTGCCCATAAATGGTATGTTAAATGCACCATTTTAATTGATAATAATTTCTCTATTACTAACGTTGCTATGATCGACAGCGGTGCAGATGTTAGTTACATTCAAGAAGGTCTTGTCCCATCGAAATATTTTCAAAAAACTATGCATATGGTCAAATTCGCATCAGGACATGCTTTGGATATAAAGTATAAGCTTTCTAATACAAAAATTTTCTAGAATAAGGTTTGCATTCCTCATTTCTTCTTTCTGGTAAAGAATCAGTTGCATCCTCCAATTATACTTGGAACGCCTTTTATAAATGCAATCTATCCTTTTACTCATATTGATAAAGGATTTTCAGCTTCGTACAAAGACGATAACATAAGTTATACTTTTATCACTGAGCCAATAACTCGTGAGATTAATGCTTTAATTGATATAAAACAAAAGCATGTCGATTCATTACAATATGAGCTCTTTAGCATGAATATATTTGAGTCTCTCAAATCCGCTAAAATACACGAAAAAATTAAAATAATTTCCGAACAGATCGCCATTGATATTTGCGCAGATCACCCCAGTGCCTTTTGGAATCGCAAAAAGCACATTGTAACTCTTCCATATGAGGAGGATTCCTCTAAGGATAATATCCCAACCAAGTCTTGTCCCTGCCAAATGAATTCTGAATTAGTAGAATTCTGCAAAAGGGAAATTGATAGTCTGCTACAAAAAGGATTGATAAAGCCATCCAAATCTCCTTGGTCATGCACAACATTCTATGTCAATAATGCTGCAGAAAAAGAGCGCGGAGCTCCCAGGTTAGTAATAAATTACAAACCTTTAAACAAATGTTTAAAATGGGTAAGGTATCCTATTCCCAATAAAAGAGACTTACTTTCAAGATTATACGACGCCAATATATTTTTTAAAATTTGACTTAAAGTCAGGTTATTGGCAGATTCAGATATTTAAAGAGCATACTTATAGGACCGCCTTTAATGTTCCTTTTGGGCAATACGAGTGGAACGTCATGCCATTCGGTTTAAAAAACGCCCCATCAGAATTTCAAAAAATTATGAATGACATCTTTAACCATATATGAATTTTAATATTGTTTATATTGACGATATTCTGGTATTTTTTAAAACCCTTGAAATGCATGTAAAGCACCTTTATATCTTCAAGAAAATTGTTATACAAAATGGTTTACTTATATCTAAACCAAAAATGAGTATGTTCCAGACTGAATTTCATTTTCTAGGACATCTAATCTGTCAGGGAAAGGTCACTCCTATACAAAGGGCTATTGACTGTTCATGGTATGTATGAGATAGATGTGAAAGATATAGCCATAGATATGGAACTTATCTTGGTTATGGATCTTGGAGAACTTATTAATAAAAGTACTAGACTCGAAGATGTAGATATACCTCAAAACCTTGATTTGTTAAACAAATGGACGATTCCTAAAGTTACTATTAAGACCATTTATGATTATGGCTGGTTTGATAAATTTTCTACAAAGCAGTTGATTAAAACAACTGAGCAATCTTTAGCATTAAATTCTTATGAACAGACCATTCGTTTATTAAACAAACTTAATATTGATCTTTATATGAATCAGTATAATTATCTGCTTATCGACATGGTTCAAATTGCTTTTAAACATCTTACCCTTAAAGGAATTTTAATATGGTTTCTCGACTTGGTTCTGAGATGGTGGTACAGTCGGATCCGATACTACTCTTATTATCTTTGTCTGGCAAGCCTGTAGCAAGCCATGACCTCTTCAGCCCGAGATAGGTGTTAAAAGGGCGCCTCTTGGTCCGGTTAGAACCGCTACTGGGTTAGAACCGTTGGATAAGAGATTAATAAGAGTATGAACTGCATTCTTGATAGGCCCTTTGCTCAGGTAAAAGAGTTAGTCTCTTCCATACAGTCTGAGAAATCGTATGAAAATTCTTGTATATTTCAGTTCTTCTGCAGTGCGGACTACCGCTAGTATAAGGATGCTGAATTTCTAGATCTTAGATCAGGCGGATTACCGCTAGGTCTCACATCCTGAAATCTGGTATCAGAGCCTAGAAATGTTCTTGGTATGTATGAGAGAGATGTGAAAGGTATAGACATAGATATGGAACTTATCTTGGAGAACTTAGTACTAAAAGTACTAGACTCGAAGAGGTAGATATACCGTAAAACCTTGATTTGTTAAACAAATGGACAATTCCTAAAGTTCCTAATAAGACCATTTATGATTATGGCTGGTTTGATAAACTTTCTACAAAGCAATTGATTAAAACAACTGAGCAATCTTTAGCATTAAATTCTTCTAAACAAACTATTCGTTTATTAAACAAAAGTGATATTGATCTTTATAAAAATCAGTATAATTATCTGCATATCGGCATGGTTCAAATTGCTTTTAAACCTCTTACCCTTAAAGGGTTACCTGAGACTTTTCTAGCCGCCCTCAGAGATGCTAGAAATTTAAATTTTCGACAGTCTCTTATGGGTTCTGTCACGACCCAATTTCTCAAGTCATGATGGCACCTACAATCCCCAAGTAGGCGAACCAATTCTCGTAGCCCAGAACGGTTAGTAATGGGCTACTACCTAACCACAACGCACCAGCAAGCAGAAATAAGCGAAAGCAAAACTCGAATATAAATACATAAAGGAAACTACACCAACCCCAAGATTTGGTATCAATAGTACAGAAGCTTCTAATAGGATACAAGTGCTAGTAGTAACAAAATACAACATAAATTGCCTCCGAAAGTACAAGGAGCAACAATACAACAGATGAGATGTAGACAAGCCCCGACCGTCAGGCGCTCACCCCAGTCTCAAAGATCTAAAAGCTGCACGAGTCTCCAACGTGATCAACGGCGAAAGCTCAGCTAATATCTGCACAAAAAGTGCAGAAGTGTAGCATGAGCACCAAAACCACGGGTACTCAGTAGGTATCATAGGCCGACTGAGCGCATATAAGATATAAAAGCAGTAAGTAACAGATAGCAAGAAAGGAGTCACTGAGGCAATAAGCAAGGCACAAGGAGCTAGCACAGATCATCCATAACCAAGAGCTTCAAGCAACACATGCTAGCACAGAGATATAATTACATAGAATCACATGTGAAGGAAAGGAGAACACACCTGGAGTCCTTGCATAATAATATAAGTAAGAGAGAGAGTTGAGAAAATGGCGGTATACCGGTAACCTCAAGTAAAAGGAAAAGATGAAGAGCAGTCTAACATACTCAAAATGGAATCAACCAGTATAAGGAAATCATAACACCAATCCAATCATATGATAGCATAACCAGGGAATCACCTCACAAGTACAACCCTAGGATGAAATAACTAGGCCACAATAACCGAGGGATACCACTCAGCTTTCCACAAGAATAGAACCAGAGTCTCACACTCTGCTCAGAAGGCCACACCAAAGTGCCTCAATAAGATAGGACTCCAAAGCCCTCTCAATAATCAAAAATCCCACAACCAAAGCCTCAACATGCTAGCCATCACTAATCTTTCAAGAACCGGGTGCCAAGACAAGCTCTAAATAAAGACAGGAGTAAATATAGTCTACCTACAGTCCCAACGGCCGCCCATACAACCGAGAAACACAATCAAGTGAAAGCAAACCCTCCGGCATCCCATACTACCGGAGCGTACACTGAACACACAACAAACAAGGGTGGAATCCAATGCATGATATGATATGATATGAAATAGAACCTCTGTATGTACCTCCTCCGGTGCCAATCGGGCCCAGCAGGCAGGTTTCATGGAAGGACTCAGCCTGTATACCTCTACTCCACCGTATACCCTTCCCTCCGGCGCACGCAGCCCGAAGCCCCAGGCCCAGAGCGGCAAGGTCCATGGAGGTCCCCGACCCCATACTAAAACTCAGTATCAAGACATGTCATCCGAAGCAAGTCCGGGATCAAGATAGAGACCCAGTCTCAAGTATGCATGCCCAGACCCCGTCCAGGACTAAAGTAGTAGAAAATGCCTCAAAAACCCCTCCAAGGGTGCCCGGGCGTAACCGGGTCTAAAACTGTAGTAAATCAAGTCTAGTGCTCCGCCCGGCAGAGACTAGTATCAGTAATAAAATCAAGTTTGGTGCTCTGCCCCGCAGAGACTAGTATCAGTAATAAAATCAGTGCGAAAACATCCAAAAATCCCATTTTCTATCAACAACAATACCAAAAAGGGGCCCCCAGGGCCATGCAAATTTAGGAAAACTGTCAGTAGTGGCTCACAGCCAAAACTGTAGTAAAACATGCAGGGGAAAACCTTTTTCATGGATGATATGCTTGCACGCAAATATAAAAGTAGCCCAACGGCTCACAACAATCCCTAGCAGCCCTGCACAGGCCCAAAGCTACTCAGCAGACATAACCAGCCTAAAAGGATAATCTCTATGTCCGGGACTCGCGGACATTCCCAAATAGCCCACCATCTATGTTCCAGAGTCAATACAAGGCCACACAGGGCCACAAAGGTAATATACATTACTACGCGAATACCACAAACAACGTATGAAATAGACGGACGAAAGGCGGACAAGGTCTGGGGTACCAACCTATAACAACCCATCCAAGGATGCTAATTAATGCAGTTATAGCCTATATACGCAGAGTCTAGATAGGGGAAAACCATAACCTACCTGTCGTCCGGCGAATAGCTGCGGGGATGGCGTCGTCCAGGCTCGAACTGCTCTGGGAAGCTCCAAATCGCAAAACCACTATCAATACAACAATCTACAGATTAAAACAAGACTAACGATACCCATAATGCCAAAAATATAACCGGGTTGAAATCCGGGTCACAAACGGGCCCGTGGGCCCCGTAACCCAAAACCGGAAATGAAAAACACCCCTGTGTTCCTTACCATCCCGGGAGAACATGCTCAAAAATTGAGCGGAAACGGACAACAATTAGGGCTCAAATCACCCCGCAAATCAAGGAATTTAAAGAATGAAATTCGTGGAAGAAATCGGAAAAATCACGAAAGAACTTACCCGATTTAGAATCCAACAAACGCTCAAGATTCAGCAAATATTAACCTCCAAGCTGTTGGTAATGATCAAGGTGATTTATGGAGGTTTTGGGTTCATCATCAATGGAGAATTCGGAATTTAAAGAGAGGGTTTATCGGATTTACGAGTCCACAAACGAGCATGGATCGACAAAATATTATCCTCCAAGTAGTTGGGATGAACAATGGTTATATGGAGGTTTTTGAGAGCTATTTTAATGGAGAATAACGTTTTTGGGTTTTTAGAAATAAAGGGGAGAAGAGGGCTGGCCAGCTATATAAGCTGCCAGCGCCCAGGGGCCAGGGCGGCCCAGGCGCACCAGGGCCCAGGCGGCCAGGGCGCATGGGGCGCAGGCGCAGGGGCCAGGTGCATGGGGCGCATGGGCGCAGGCGCATGGGGCGCATGGGGCGCATGGGTGCAGAGGCACAGGCGGCCAGGGCGCATGGGGCGCATGGGCACACGCGGCCAGGCGCACCAGGGCACAGGCGGCCAGGCGCATGGTGCTGCCCACACCAGCAACCAGCAACCAATCCTTAGGCACACTTTCACAAGATGGGTCCCCGGGAACGCATCCGTGGTCCCGCAAACACAAACGACCTGAGCTATTCGACTAGAAACGGCGTTCCGGATCCAATGGAATTGACGAAAATCCCATAGGATGTCAATTTAACGAAAAGTGGGCCCCACGCCCAAAATCAACCTTTAGCCAACTATTCCCAAAATGGAACCCAATGGCCAAAATCATGTCCGGAAGCCTAGGGACCCAAACCAATAGTCCCTCTAGCCTAAACTCGACATTCCGGAGCTAAAAACACTAACGGAATTTCCATCCGAGACCGTCCTCTCCGAATGTTGATCAAAGTCAACCAAACAAGCCCAACTAGCCTGAAAACACAGAACGAGAGAGAATTCCAAGCTAAAAAGCTCCCGGATCCCGACCAAAGGTCCTTCTAGACCAAAGTTCACGCTCCGGAGCTAATGGAACTGTCGGAATTCGATTCCGAGCACGTACTCCCAGGATGTTGACTGAAGTCAACGATTTCAAAAGTTAAAAGCTCTAAAACAAGGAATGGCCAAAAAGACCAAGCATATGGCCGGGCACCGAACTACCGGTCCCAGCAAGCCATAAATGACTTGGGGCCACTACATGCAAGCTCTAACGGTACAAGAAAAGCAAACACGCGTAAATGACCGGAAGGGTCATTACATCATCCACTACTAAAAAGACTTTCGTCCCCGAAAGTCAGGAGAGAAGGAACGACTAGAGATCAAAAGAACAACGGGTACAAGGCCCGCACTACTCTCTCGGACAACCCGGGTAGCCTCCTCGGCTGGACGGCATCCAAAAAAACAGAACCAATGAAAAGCAACCCAGCCTAACTCCTTACTACCCAAGCTAGAAACCAAACTTAAAGCCTAAAATTCAAAGGGTCTGCCAACCCAAACTGAACCTCGAGAACCTCAATCGGAAAGCACTGACACAACACCGAAACCAGAGAAGCAAGGCGATCATCACACAGAACTCGAAACTTCGAAACCACAACCAAGTTTGCCGAGAAAGCCAACAACCAAAACTCTAACTCATGAACCCGCTGATCCGCAAAACCCTTTTATTCTGAGCCAAATCCTTCTGTGCCATAATCATGAAACTTCATAAAAGCTGAACATTCGAGCCACTATCGAAACATCAACTGACACACTGGAGATCCATAGCTCACGCTTATACTCTACCACAGATGAATTCACCTTTTATACTCAAGTTATATCGAAGTCAAGCTATAGTCTACTAGCCTTTGACATCCAAAATAACAATCCGAAGCATATCGTCAAAAGTTGTAGTTACCTTCCCCGACTGACCATCAACAAATGAACGGACACTTTTGCTAACATCAAACTCGATAATTGAACCCATCTGAACCCGACTGAACTTTGCACACCAAAGTTAGGAAAGGCACATGTGGATACCTTGTGTTGACGGAGAACTTCCAAACTGTAGAATGAACCCAACTGCTGCACCATGCCGAGTCGGAGTCAACTAGAAGCGAATGAACCAGGGCAACCTGCCCAACAAACTCAAAACCAAAACCAAGCCTCTGCAAGAAGTGTGGTAAGCCTACCACGAGGTCTGTAACCACCAACTAAGCTCCAAACACTCGAATACTGCATAAATTCTAAAATCACTTTACTAATCTCAACTTATGAAGAAATCAACCACGCTGAGAATATCAAGTCAGAACTCCCCATATGCAAGGAAAGGGTTTCTGGGGTTCAAAATTGCCATCCAGACATGGAAATTTTGCATATAACTTTAACTCAACCCCTTGGCTCGAATCAACCGCTCTACCGAATCTAAACACAACCAACTATTTCGAAGCATATATCATACCGAACTTTTAGTCCATACTGGCTGAGTCTAACCAACACTGGGACCCCACATAAACAACAACCCCTGAAGAACTAACTAAATAAGCTTTCAAATCCTGGGCAAACGAATGGCTATTATCAGTCTCTACGTATCATCAGAGCTCAAAATAGCCTTGCTAGTCTTAACCCGCACAAGCTGACCACATAAAGCATACACCACTGCTGAAGCTCAAACTTACGCCGCTGAGTCTGTCCAACCACGGTCGAAGAACCTCGTACTAACTAGAACGCTGCTGAAATCTAGAATATCTTGCCTCTTGCAGAGGTTAGCCAAGGACTAGGTTTCCAAGGACAATAGCCGCATCCACAACTGAAGTAAAAGAAGCTAAGTTGCCCGCACCCACTGCCTTCTGGCACTAGGATGCTGCAACCAAATCGAAACTGCCACCAACCATCCGATGTAACCCGCCAAGTTATGATTCTGAACACCGACTTTTAAAACTGCCAACCAAAGCCTTGCTCGAACCTTTATGCTGCCAATGAACCCTTAAGAACCCAAGCCAACTAGGCCTGAAAATACAAGTTGCCAACACCGCAGCTGCTACTGAAACAAAAACCAATCGATGGAAAACCCACGACAAGTGTAGACGGTTGGATCGAATCACCAACACACAATCCCAAAGCAAACCTTCATCGCCACCTCAGGCAACTACGAGGACACTTAAACACAAACAAAGAGTCATCTCCCTTCTTTTTCCACTAAACAAAAATGCTTCCTTAGCACATACTAAACCTTACAAATCCTTTCTCCAATAAGAACCTGAAGCCATTACCTTACTACTCATAGCTACACGTAAAATTCAATAAGGCAGGAGAAGAATGGGCCGGATGCCCAACTCACCCGAAATGCTTACAAATACAACCTAACCACGAGGTTACGATCAACACTTAGTCGGAAGTGCTTAAAGTCAAGACCCAATCACGATGCCAACATCCAGAGCTCATTGAAAGAACTACGATCAAGATTCATTCCAGCTGGAGCTAGGGATACAACAAAACACCCAACGGACCAGGAAGTAGAGGAGAATATGGGAACAACCCGCATACCTACCAACCTCCTAAACTAATCAACAAGGAGGGTCGACTCTAGACACTCGGGAGACCAAACCAATCTATGCACACTAGCATAACCAATATCTCCCAACTGAGGCAAAATCCTAACTCCGGCCCAACTACCGATAATACATCGAACCATCACACGGATCTCTAGCCACGCTAGATAACGGCCTAGGCAACAACCATCTAGGACCGCTCAACAAGGGAAACCCAACCAAAAGTCCAGAATCACAATGAAACAGGGGTAACCCAACTAGAAACAGAATAACAAGAACTACCCACGAGCTACAACTCCGGGAAAACACCTCTCAAGGCTAACTTACCCCCATCCACTACTAAAGAATAAACTACCAATAAAATAACATATTGGTACTACAATTCGGGTAGCCAAACAACTTAAACAAATAGCAGGTAGGCATATAAGCAATTACACGACAGAAGGAATAGAGTCGCAACACGAGCGGGACTAACATAAGTCGAAGGTAGAAAAATCCTAACCTGCAGCAATAATATCAGGAACCTCTACCTCTGGCCCACCGAGAGGAGCATCAAGCTGACGTAATCTAACTCTAGACTGAGTAGTCGAAACTAAAGGCCTAACCAGCCCTCGCCGGGGACAATATCTATAAAGGTAACCAATCTCTTCACAATGATAACAACAAGGCTGTCTGGAATACACAATCCTGGGGAAATTCCTAGCAAAGTACCCATGCTCACCACACCAAAAACAGCCTATACCAGATGAAGCCCGATGGGAAAATCTCGCCTCGTACTCCAATACTGACAGACAACCCTACTGAAGAACTAGAAGCTCAACTATAATTGAAGCACCACTCACAGAACCAGGTACTGGAACACTCACCGGAGGACTCAGAGTCCTAGCCACGATGTCCGGAAGCGCTGAGGTCGCTATAAATCCAGTCGGAGGTTGGGCTGACCCCACACCCCTATCTAGTGCGGTAAACCCTCACTCTGAAGTCCTGGCGCTAGTGGAAGCACTGAAGCTACAGGAACAGAAGCCTCGGCACCAACCGTTATCACATTCGTCTGAGGAATTCGAGAATGAATGAACAACCGAAGTTTAAAAGTCAATAGAGCCAGGAACGCACGATGAGGAGCCAAGAAGATGAAATATTTCCTAACAATGCCCTGTAGCCTCCCACAGATAGGATACGGACGTCATCGTACCGATCCGCGAGACTCTACCTAGACACTTGCTTCTGTACCATGACACCGGTGAACCTAAAGCTCTGATACCAAGTTGTCACGACCCGATTTCTCAAGTCATGATGGCACCTACAATCCCCAAGTAGGCGAACCAATTCTCGTAGCCCAGAACGGTTAGTAATGGGCTACTACCTAACCACAACGCACCAGCAAGCAGAAATAAGCGAAAGCAGAACTCGAATATAAATACATAAAGGAAACTACACCAACCCCAAGATTTGGTATCAATAGTACAAAAGCTTCTAATAGGATACAAGTGCTAGT
>QJPP01000855.1:0-39634 GCA_003996215.1 Jaltomata sinuosa
ATACCCTCTCAGACCTCCTTTGATCAGCATAGAACTTCATCCTTTCTTGAGCCTTGTGTAGGTTGTCTTTCAATATTTGTTGCATCTGTTGTCTCTGCATAAACACATCCTGAGCAGCAGGAATAGTTGTCTCTAATAAGGGTCCCATAGATAACTGAAGTGGTGAATACCCATATAAAGCTTCAAATGGAGTGCACTGCAAGCTAGAATGGTAATTGGTATTATACCACCATTCAGCATAGTGCAACTACTGTTTCCATTGTCTAGGCATGTGACTTGTCATGCATCTGAGATAATTCTCAATGCAGCTGTTAACCCTCTCAGTTTGGCCATCAGTTTGGGGGTGGTATGCAGAGCTAAATAAAATCTTGATACCCTTGAGTTTGAACAAGTCCTGCCAGAAGTTGCTGAGAAAAATCTTGTCCCTATCAGTCAATATAGATTCAGGAGAACCATGGAGAGTATGAACCTTCTTCCAAAACTTCTCAGCCACTTGGACAGCAGTAAATGGGTGGGATAAAGCCATGAAATGAGCAGATTTAGTTAGTCTATCTACAATAACTAGAATCACATCCTTACCTTGTGACTTAGGCAGACCCTCTATGAAATCCATGGTGATGTGCCTCCATGCTTGGTCAGGAATGGGAAGTGGCTGGAGTAGGCCCGGGTAAGCAACATTTTCATCATTGTTTCTTTGGGACACCTCACATTCAGACACATAGGTGATGACCATTTGTTTCATCAAGGGCCAATAAAACACTTGGCTAAGTCTCTTCAATGTCCCCAGTTGGCCAGAATGCCCTCTAAAAGTAGAGTCATGAAATGTATTGATCAGTTGTAGCCTTAAGCCCCCATGAGACCCTACATAGATCTTACCCTTTCTCCTGAGAACTCCTGAATTGTAATTCCAAGGACTAGGCCCATGTAAGTTGACAGTCAACTGAGGAATCACTTCAGCTGTTGTATCATCATTCTCATAGCTGCCCTCACTATCCTTAACCCATAAGGGAATAGAAGTGCTCACAGCCTTTAGGTGAGGAACAGTAGAAGCATCTGCACTTGTTAGTATACCTTCTTGTTGCCTTGAGAGGGCATCAGCCACCCTATTTTCAGCACCCTTCTTGAACTGCACTTCATAATTCAACCCCCATAGCTTAGTTAGGCCTTTCAACTGAACAACACTAGTTACCTTTTGCTCTAGAAGGTACTTCAAACTGTAGTGGTCAGTCTTGACCACAAAGTGTCTATACTGTAGATAATGCCTCCATTTATCAATAGCATTCAATAAGGCCATAAACTCCTTCTCATAAATGGATTTGTCCCTGTGCTTCTGGGATAGCACCTTACTAAAATAGGCTATGGGCTTGCTATTTTGTAACAACACAGCTCCAATCCCATAGTGGCAAGCATCAGTCTCCACTATAAATTCTTTACTATAATCAGGTAAGGCCAATACTGGGGTAGTGGACATGGCCTGTTTAAGAGCCTCAAATGCCCTATCAGCTTCCTCAGTCCAATGGAAGGCATCTTTCTTCAGCAAATCAGACAAAGGTCTGCAGATACTCCCATAATTAGCAACATACTTCCTATAGTACCCAGTAAGACCAAGGAATCCCCTAAGAGCCCTCAAGTTAGGTGGTCTTGGCCAATCCAACATTGCTTGAACCTTAGCAGGATCAGTAGCCACTCCTTCAGCATTAATCACATGCCCTAAATACTCCACATGGGATTGCCCAAAGGAAAACTTGGTCCTTTTGGCATACAATGAATGAGCTTGCAAGGTCTGAAACACCTTGCCAAAATGCTCCACATGTTCCACTAATGACTTGCTATATACCAAAATGTCATCAAAAAAGACTAGGACAAACTTTCTGATAAAAGCCTGGAATACTTGATTCATAAGGGCCTGGAATGTAGCAGGTGCATTAGTCAAGCCAAATGGCATGACTCTGAACTCATAATGTCCCAAATGAGTCCTGAAAGCTATTTTATAGACATCCTCAGCTCTCATCCTTATTTGGTGATAACCTGCCCTTAAATCTATCTTGGAAAAGATCACAGCCCCATGTAGTTCATCTAAGAGGTCATCGACAATAGGAATAGGATACTTATCCTTAATGGTAATTTCATTTAATCCCCTGTAGTCTACACAGAACCTCCATGTGCCATCCTTTTTCTTTACTAATAGTGCAGGGGAAGAAAATGGAGATTGACTATTCTGGATAATGCCATTAGTTAACATCTCAGTGACTTGTCTTTCTAGCTCCTCCTTACCTGTAAGGTCTCAGGCTCACAAGAGATGCTCCTGGCTTCAATGTGATGGCATGATCAAGTAATCTAGTAGGGGGGTAGGGTCTTAGGCTCAACAAACACAGTGTCAAACTTCTGTAACACTTGTTGCACAGACTCCTCTACCACATCCTGAGTGGTTACTGGATCAACACTTAACATGAATAGGTGAGCCATGAGTGTTTGTCCTTTCCTCAATAGCTTACTCATAGTGACACTGCTAATTATGTGTAAGTTGCCTTCTTCTGGAATAGCCTACAATATAGTCTTGTTGTTCTTCTTACCAATAATAACACATTTCTTCTCATGATCAAATGTGATTGGGTTGTACTTTTTCATCCAGTCATTGCCTAGGACCACATCACACCCTCCCAACTTGATGATTCTCAAATCCTCCTGAAAGGTCTTGCCTCCCATCTTCCAATTAAACCCTATACAACTTGACTGGCACATAACATAGTTACCATCAGCCACAGTAACCTTCATAGGTGGGCTGTAAACAGATGCATATCCAGTGTCATGCACTGTTTGTATGTCAATGAAACTGTGGGTGCTACCAGAATCCACCAATACTGATAGTTTTCTTTGTTTGATAGTCCCCAAAACCAAGATGGAATTAACCCCTTGATTATTCCCTGAAAGAGCACTAAGGCACACAACTTCCAGCACCTCTGGTTCATCTACTTCAATGATCAAATCCTCTAGAACAAGCACCTCTTCACTCATATCAGCACCCAATTGCTCTTCTCCTACTATGCAATTGAGTTGTTTCTGCTTGCATTGGTGTCCCAAGGCGTACTTCTCCCCACACCTAAAACACAATTTATTTGTCTTTCTATATTCATTAACCTCTGGGATAAGCCTCAAGGCAGGAGGCCTTGTAGTCACAGGTGGTACCACTCTAGAGCTAGTTGTAGTACTAGTGACATGAGGGGGTCTGTAAGGTTGCTTAGATTTCTTTAGGGCAGCCTCTATTGCTTTCTCTTGTAATCTAGCTTGTTCCACAGCAGATCTGAGAGTAGTAGGTTTAAACAACTTGACTCCATACCTGATTTCATCCTTCAGAGCACCCACAAAACTGGAGAGAAAATAAGCTTCATTAAGAGTGGGATTCTGGACTAGCATCTGAGCTTTGAGGTTCTCAAAACCTCCCAAGAGTTCATCCACAGATCCAGTTTGGAATAGCTTGTTGAACTCCTCGACTGTATCATTCAGAGGTTCCACATCAAACCTAGCACATAGTTCTTCTTTGAAATCCACCCAACCCAGTACTCATCTGCTAAGAATTAGAGAATGAAACCAAACCTCAGCTCCACCATTCAAGTAAAGGTTGATGCTTCCACCTTCTGATGTTCAGGAGTTCTATACAGGTTGAAATATCTTTCACACTTGCGAACCCAGACATTAGGATCCACACTCTCAAAATTGGGCAATTCCCACTTAGGAGGAGGGATGGGAACCATCAATTTACCATGTGATCCTGCGCCGGAATGGGCAAAATACCATCACCTTATGGAGAATCACCCCCACCTCGAGGAGGTACCCTTTCCAGAGCTACGAGCCTTTCCAAAATCAATTCGAGTGTGCCCTGAATACCAGCTTAGGTGTTACGTATAGCTTGTTGGTTAGCAACCACTTCAGCTAAGACTTCATCATGCTGGGTGAGCCGATCTTCCACCATACGAGACCGAGTGCCGTCCGCCATAATTACCCATATTAACATGAATCGAAGGCTTTGATACCAATGTAAGCACCTAACTAGTCTGGAAATTAATCTAGCAATTCGACTTATCAAACAATAGAGTTTTTGGGACAATTCTTATTATTAACCAACTGAATTAACTGAACTACAATAAAGGAAAATCGATAACAGAAACTAGCTACAGTTCGCCATTGATGAAGCTGACCTGCAGAAATGGAGAAGAGAAGAAGGATAAGAATGGGAATGGAAGATAGAGAGAAGAAGAGAGAAGGAATCAGAAGTAGTTGGAAGAGAGAAGTACCAATTGCCTGAATGCATCCTCTCTCCTCAAGGTTGTTAGGATATAACAACCTGCTGCTGAGCTGGACGTGATGACGTGGCTTCATCTGCACCCTTCCGCCTCATTAACTAAGATCTAATCCTGATCGTTTATTTGTACCCGTCTACTCTTCCTTCTAACTACTATAACTAACATTTGAAAATAAGAAATTAAAAGGCCTGGGCATAACAACCTTCCAATCGTTCCAGTTTGGGCTTTTCTCCCAGGTTTGCCTTTTCATATGCACAATTGAAAGGTCTTCTTATGCCTTTGGTCAATAATGTGTGTGTTGGTGATGAAGATGAAGACTCGCCTCTGAAAGGATTTGTTCAGAAAATTGAATATGAGAGTATACCTAAATATTGTAGACATTGTAGATCATTGGGACATAATGTTGCAAACTGTAGAGTTTTGAAAAGAAAGAAACAAGAGGTAGAGAAGGAAAAAGAGTCCAAAGAAAAATCAATTAAACCTCAAAAGGATACTGCCAAGGGCAAAACAAAAACAAAATGAAAGAAGAAGGGAGAAGCACATCAACAAGGAGGATCACAAAACCAAAAGGAGAGGACAAAGTGAACCACCCAAAACCATGTTCAAACCAACTGGTGCTATATTTGGGGTAGACAAACCTCATCCTACCAATGAAACTGAAATCGATAATAAGAAGGAGAATATTATTATCTCTAATGATGGTAATAGTAGTGAGGTATTTGACATAATACTTGATGATAAACAAGAGGAGACTGGAGAAAAAAAAGCTCAAGATAAGGTCGACGCTAGAAATACTCAACAGAATCAGGAAAAGAATGTTGATATTGAACATTAGGGGAAGGAAATCACAAACAATCAACCAAAGGGGAATGTTGACGAAAGCAATGTAGTGAGCAACGGGAATAACGATCAGAACAATTCCAAAGATGGAAAAACTGAGGAAGAATGGCAAGAAGCCAAGAGAAAGAAAACAAGGAATAGATCTAAGTCTCCTAACATGAACCACTAGCAAGGAGAAAAGGCCAATGAGGTTGGGCAAAATATGCAGAATCAGATCCCTCTAAAGACTCAAAATAGCTTTGATGAACTAGTGGAGGAATCTAATAAACAAAATCTATACAATGACAAAGAGAAAAAGAAGCAATAAGAGTCTCAATTGATAAACAAGGGAGAGAATGAAGTGGATGAATGGGCTGAAGAAAACTCTTCAGAAGATGAAGCTTCTGAGGGATCATCAGATCTCAACAATGATCAATGTCCTTGACTAGAATATTAGAGGGATGAATTCTCAATCATCCACTGAAAGGCTAAGCTACATGATCAAACAACATAAAATTGATTTAGTGGTGATTCAAGAACCTTTTATTAAGGAAACCAAGATTGAAAACTACAAGAGAACTCTTGATATGCAAGAGTGTTTTGCAAATAATAGTAACAAAATTTGGATATTCTGGAAAGCCGAGATTAACTGTAATATCTTTGCTAGTGAAGATCAACTTGGTACTTGTAAATGTATTACAAAGGATGATGATAGAACCTATTTCTTATCGGTTGTATATGCCAAATCCAAATCAACAGGCAGAGAGGATATTTGGGGATACATGAGGGCTATATCATCAACTATGGATGAACCTTAGGCTGTGTGTGGAGATTTCAACAGCATCTTATCAGTTGATGAGAAATTGGAGGAAAAACCTCATAAACTAAGCAAGACCATCCTTTTTTTAGAATGCTTACATGATTGTGGTCTTAATGACATTGGTTTCACTGGTAACAGATTCACCTGGTGAAATGAAAGGAAAGAAAATGAAACCATTTGAAAAAGGCTTGACAAAATGGTTGTTAATGATAATTGGAGTGATTCTTTCTCTACTTGTAGTGTGATACATCTCCCAAGAGTCGGTTCTGACCACTGTCCTCTTGTTATTTCATTTGGCAATAATCAAAATAATCATGTCAAGTATTTCAGGTTCCTAAATTTCTGGGTGGAATATGAAGGTTTCCTAGATATTGTTAGACAAAATTGGACTGCTCACAAAGAAGGAAACATCTTCTGGAATACTCAATAAAAAATGAAGAATACGGGGAAAGCTCTTAGTTTATGGTTTAAGAACGTCATTGGAGATATCTTCCATAACATTCATAAACTTGAAGAAGATGTGGCTTTGGCTGAGGAGAATTACTTAAACACTAATGCTCAGATGGATAGGATGAATCTACGAAAAATCAAAGCAGAGCTGATTCTAAAGCATAAGCGGGTGGACTCATTTTGGAAACAAAAAGCTAATCTCAAATGGAACGTTGAAGGAGATGAAAACACTAAGTTCTTTCACTCCATGGTAAGAGGTAGAAGAAGCATTCTCAAGATTAATAGAATTCAACAAGATGATGTGTGGATTCAAGGGGAAGACAATATTGGTGTAGTTGTTGAGGTTTTATCAGAACCTTTTCTCTGGTAATCCCCATGAGATTGATAGGAATATATTGGATAACATTCCTCAGACAGTAACTAGTGATGATAATGAAACACTAATGTCTGCCCCTACTTTTCGAGAAGTTAAAGAAGCTATTTTTGACATGAACCCAAATAGCTCGCCTGGACCTGATGGGTATAGTAGCATGTTTTTTCAGAAGGCTTGGGATATTGTTAGAAATGACATTTTAAGCATGGTTACTGTTGTTTTTAGTGGGAAATAGATGCCCAGATTTTCATTAGCACTTGTCTTATCCTTCTCCCTAAAGTTGACGCTCCTCAGAACTTTTCTGAATTCAGACCCATTAGCCTCAGTAATGTGACTCAAAAGATAGTCTCCAAAGTAATGAATAACATACTCTCCAAAATACTTCCTATAATAATATCCACTAATCAGAGTAGTTTTGTGAAAGGAAGGGCAATAGGTGAGAATGTTCTTTTGGCACAGGAGATCATTCACGATATGAAAATGAACAACAAAGGAGGAAATGTAGTCTTCAAAATAGACATGAATAAAGCTTATGATAGGCTATCTTGAAACTTTATTTGCACAGTTATGAGAAAGATGGGTTTCAGGGAAGACTGGATTCATAATATGTGGATTATGCTCTCCGATATGTGGTATACAGTTGTCATAAATGGGAGAAGGCATGGATACTTTCAATCTCAAAGGGGGGTTAAACAAGGGGACCCCATCTTGCCATCTCGTTTTATCATTGTTGTTGAAGTCCTTTCAGCTTCATTAAATAATTTATATAATGATCCTAGGTTCATTGGCTTCTATATGCAAGCTGAAGGACCTAAGATCAATTACTTATCTTATGATGATGACTTAATCATTTTCTGTACAGCGAAGTCACAAACTTTTAAACTGGTCATGGAGTGTTTAAAGAACTATGAAAAGAACTCTGGACAACTAATAAATAAAGAAAAAAGTTGTTTTATTATGATTGACAATATCTCAGTCAATAGAATTAATATTGTGTCTAATATTCTGCAGGTACAGAGAAAAGAATTTCCCATAAAGTATCTGGGATGCCCACTATTTCATAGAAGGAAGAGAATTCATTACTTCCCAGAAGCAGTCACCAAAATTCTCAACAAACTGGGTGCTTGGCATTGTAGAATGTTGTCCAATGGAGGAAAGATTATTCTCATCAAGCATGTGTTATCAACAATGTCAGTGTACCTATTATCCATTTGTCAACCTCCCAAGACCATCATAGAACAAATGGAAAAAATATTTGCTAATTTCCTATTAGGGAACAGTGAAGGAAAAAATAAACACCATTGGGTGTCATGGAGTAAACTAAGCAGACCTACTTCTGAAGGAGGAATTGGAAGAAGATCTCTACAGGATATCTCTGACACTTTAGGTGCTAAACTTTGGTGGCAATTTAGAACCAAAGATTCTCTATGGTCTGATTTTCTGAAAAGTAAGTACGCAAGAAGAGTGCACCCAGTAGCTAGGAAGTGGAGTTAAACTCAATCTCATAATTGGAGAAGGATGATGAAAATAAGGGACAGAATAGAGCATCTTATTCAATGGAAAATCAACAGTGGCAACTCAAGTTTTTGGTGGGATAATTGGACAGGAATTGGAAGATTATCCAACTTTGGTAAAGCCTCTGCTTCTATCAAAGGCAAAGTGCTTCCTGTTTGTACTGTTATTCACATCAATGAATTTACTATTAAATCTTCAAATCTGGTGGATCAACCTGTCTGGACTCCAAATACAGATGGAAAATTTACTTGTAAATCTGCGTGGAACAGTATCAGGGAACATCACCCTCCAACCTTTATCAACAAAATGACTTGGAACAAGATTATGCCTCTTAAGGTCTCTTTTTTTCTCTGGAAAATGCTAAAACATAAAATTCCAGTGGATACAAATCTGAATAGGTTTGGGATTCATCTTCCATCTAAGTGTTCTTGTTGCTCAATACATCACCAGGAAGATCAAAATCGTTTGTTTTATGAGAGCTTGACAAGTCAAAGGGTGTGGCATTACGTTGATCAAAGGTTTGGTTTACATCCCTCCAATAGTATGAGACAACACATTGTGAATTGGTGGATGAGTAGAGGTATGAATCCAATCCACAACCTTTGCTTCCAAGCTATGCCTAATATCATTCTGTGGAATATTTGCAAAGCAAGATGCAAGCACAGGTTTGACAACATTCCAATGAACCACAAAAGAATTATCTTACAAAGTTATCAGAATCTAATTATGGTGGCTCACAAGCAGATTCCTAACATCCCACCTTTCTTGTGTTGGGAATTGTTTCAAAAACTCATGGATAGTGCTACCTATTACGAATCCGTTAAATCTGTCAAATGGATCCCTCCCATAAATGGTGGCATGAAGCTTAATGTAGATGGGTGCTCTAAAGGTAACCAAGGTCACAGTGGGGCAGGAGGGATCATAAGAAACGAGCAGGGACAGATGATGAGAGCTTTTGCTATGCCACTGGGGGGTTATGTCCAATAACATGGCGGAAGCAATTGCATTAAAAACTAGGATTGAGATGTGCATTCAGAAAGGAATTACAAATATCAAAATTGAAAGTGATTCGATGTTGTTGACTGAATGGATTAGAAGGATTCACAATCCACCGTGGAAGCTATGGGACATCATTCAATACATCCAGAACTTGTTGTCCAAAATGCAGAGTTAGAGCATTCAACACTGTTTTAGGGAAGGCAACACAGTTGCTGACATATTGGCTAATTGGGGTCTAGATTGCAAAGAAAAAACTTTCTTGACACACTTTAACTTGCAAAGAAGCAATGGCGGTTGCCATATTAGATGGACAAAGCCAAATTCCCTTCGTTTAGGAGGAAGAGACATAGGAATATATGCTCTTTTGAAAGAGGCACAGATAGAATGCATAGTTTTGATGTGCCTTGAGTTTGCGTCTTGGCTGTATGAGCTCTTGTACTCATAATGCCAACCTATCCTTTTTGTAAGCTTATTGGAAATCCTGCTTGTATCATAGAATGGAGGATGTTCTATTCTAAGTAGGTTCAGGGAGCTATAGTTTACTCCTCTGATTTGTACATGTTGCCTATTTATATATATATATATATATATATATATATATATATATATATACTCGTGATAGAGTCTGAAGAATTTGATTAAAAAAAAATTACAAACTAATTGAATTTCTAGATGAAACTTTGCGTAACTTTTACCTAAACAAATTTTTTTAAGTTTTGGAACTCAATGCACGTTGAAGTATTATTTGTATGCTCTATACTAAAATTATTTTACTGAAGTATATATTGGGACATGATATATAAACTTGTAACGTCTGTTAGCAGTGACATCTCCATGTTGAACGGGTGTGATATACACAAATTATAAGTACTGGACAACTGCACTAAATACCTACCTGTATTGAATACATACCCCTTAGCATAATCCAGCTCGCAAGCCAATCAGCAATTGGCCTTTTTAAAGGATACTACAACATTTTTCATCACAATTCACAATCTACTCCAGAACAAGTTTCCTGAGGTCCTCTAATATGGCAACCGCCATTGCTTGTTCTTCCATAACTTGCTCCTCCATTTGCGTAAGTCCGAATTTACCCATTGCACTTCAGACAGCCGTCCATAGCATCATAAGGACCCCCTTTCGAAGTACAAAAAGAGTATGGTACATAGGAGGTTGGTCTGTGTCCAACCTGCCTACCAAAGCACAAACTACAAAACTAGAGTTCAGCATAATCACGTATAAAGATACTAATACTTGAACAATAAGATTAAATGAGCACTGGGTTACATGGTACTGAATCCAAAGCTGTTCTAATAAAGTACCAGGTACTCAACTTTTTATAATCTACATCAAAATAGAGGGGAAAAAAATTCTCTGATATTTTAACAGGAGACGACAAACGATCTTTAAGATTAACAATTGAACTACTTATGCTCATTAGAAACTTGCGACAGCCTGAGAGTGAATAGTTGCAACTAAAGTTTTACATCATTTCAATTTTTCCGCAGCAAATGAATTCCTTTTTGTATCAATCAAGCTTCAATCTCATGCTCTTCATACAATCACTAGTTGCTCCTTTGGGCCCCAGGTAACAAGCTTGAAAGACTGGGAACTCCTTGGCTTCTCATTTCCTCTTGTGCTTTCCTAATTTCTTCAGGATCTGCCACATAAAAACAAGTGCAATCAGCAGTGTAACCAAAGACACTTTTAAAAGTTTTGTCAGTCTTCTCTCAGAATACACTGGAAACTACTTACGTATTGAAACGGAAAACAACTTCTGGAAATTTTAAACCAAACTTCCCCTACATATCAGTCACTCTACTTTTTCAACTGCACAGAAGTACTTCTACGATACAACAGTTAGTGATGGTTGGTAAAAAAGAGGTATTCAGTCATTTATAGCCTTGATACGGTAACAATGACATCTGGTGGCTGAACGTAACCTAAGAGTTTTTTGCTGATCCAGAAGGTCGAAAGTGGCAGTAGGAAAGACATTACAGGTTCACCAAAAGAAAAGTCTAGCTCTAGCAATATATTGTAAACAGTCCCATTACCAGGAGTCGGATTGAATAGATGAATTATGAACATAAATAAGATTAATGCACCCTTTATGCATAATAATAGTTGGACAAAATTTTAAATTGAGAAAAATATTTGACCCAAAAGAAATAGGCACGCTTTTTACTTTCTCTCCCGTCTATCTGCCTCCATGACCACCTTCTACATGTCTCCTTGTTCCTTTTATTTTGTTCTCGTCACATAACACTAAATTCTAAAATCATCACATCTCATATTGTGCTGAAGTTGTACTATAAGAACATTATCACTTACCTGAGAACCAAAAGAAAAAAGATGTGTGTGTGTGTGTGAGAGAGAGAGAGAGACAGAGACAGAGACAGAGATGGAGAGAGAAACAAATAACCCAATGCCAACACAGCTAATGAGCCTACTTTTCAAGCAAAACCCTGAAGCATATACATAAATCAGAAAGTTTTTTTTCCTTCAGTGTGCAATAGTCTGGTAATAGCTGCTACTTCCAAGGTTCAGGATATTTGGAGCTGGGGTAACCAGCAAAAAAAACACTAATTATGATCTAGGGGGGTATGGCTCAAGAACAATTTAAACAAGTCTAGGGATATAATTATTTTTGCGAAATATACAACTGAGACGTGTTAATTAAAGCAGACCCATACAAATGCCAGATTTAGACAACTATTACAAATACAGGTATCCAGAGATGCATAACATGCACATGCTAGGCAAACATACAAATCCAAATGAAGGTAAATTGACGCATTTAGAAGGTCACTGCGAGTCAAGAAACCTTCAGAGACGGAAAGAGAGAGTTAAATGTTATGAGGCAGATTGGGTCCAGTTGGTTTATAAGGATGAATGGCTGATGTTTCTTAAGGGAGTATGACCACCCTCTCTTTTAGATTTGGATTTCCACCCTAAATTCATAGTTGACGCTTGAAAATGGATAAGCATCATTCATAGTTCATTAGATTCATTATCCAATTCAATAAAAGTAAGATGCTGGTAGATAAACTCATAAACAGATATACATCACAATCACTGTGGGGTTGTCATCCCCTAGGAAACCACATATTGATGTGTCGTCTGAAAACACAACAAACTAGCATTGCGGATGGATAACTGGAACTGAATTGTGGATTTGCTGCCTACTGGATGTCAATGCAATTTAATTTTGAGAATGGTAGAAGACCAACATAGAGTACACTCACCCATATTCTCTACCAATTTTGGCATCAAAAACATCACAACCAGCATAAATCCAACCATCAGACCCATTGGGCTCTTCACCAGAGACATAACGGAGAATGGTTCCCTCATCTGCAAGAAATATTCACATATTTAGTTAGGAAATTAATAGAAAAGAGAAAGGGAAAATAAGGATAAAGTCCAACCTCATAATATTGCTCATCTCGCAGTGGCTCTAAAACCAGCTCACTCAGGCTTCTCCTATTCTCAGTTAATGCAGCTTGAACCTTACCAGGATTTCTGGCACTGACATCAACTCGAACCTGAAGGCCAGAAGAAGGTTATTAACCTAAAAGTGTCCTTGTCAAAGAATTGGTGATGAATTAGGCAAAGATCGTGGGAAAAGAAGCTCACTGGAGAAAAGAAGTAGCCAATTGCAGATACTTCTATGAGATGCGTCCCTGCTGGCACATCGTGGCTTTTGAAGACTAGGGTTAAAGAATTACTAAGAGAACAGAATAATCCTCTCATGCTCTTTGCATAGACTGTCTAGTTCAACAGTTATTCACAAGGTCCCAAAGATTACTTACTGATAATATATGAAGTAAATAGAAAGGCTAATGACAAGAGAGACTGTAAAAGGCATATATAATAGATAAAGGGTCTAATGCCTAACAATGGTTACGCATATGGCTAGCAGCAAGCACGTGACAGACAACATGATGCATAATTTAATTTAATTTTTTATAATCCCATGTTATTCTTGGAAGTAATCTATGAAACCTATTGCCATAGTTATAATTAATCTTAGTATCTAGTGCTATAGCTAAGCCATCTGCATAACATGGCATGCTTCTAGTTGGTTATCAAAAACATTGCATGCTTCTAGTTTCACTCTTTCCCTCCCTTAATCAGCCTCATTGTACTCTGGACTTCATTTCAGTGATCATTTAGTTCAGCCACATAACCAAAAGAAGAGTGAGCTCCTTTCGCTTCAGGTCTCAGCAAAATGGTTTCGCCAATTTCCAGCAGTCAATAGGAGCCTTTTTCTATTTTGTTGATCATCTCCTTGATCAACAACAACATAAACAGTGTAATCCCACAAGTGGGGTCTGGGGAGGGTACAGCGACCTTACCCCTACCTTGGGAAGTAGAGATGTTGTTTCCAAAGACCCTCGACTCAAGGAAAAGCATATCAAAGCAGATCGAAAAAGAAATAACAGAATTGAAGAAATCATGGCAGAATACTATAGAAAGTATGACGAAGCATTCTGGCAAAAAAAAAACAGTAACTACAACAAAATATTGCAATAATCAAAGTACAAGAGACAGAAGATAGTAACAAAAATTGAAGGACAAGAAACTATATGAGAAATACTACGACTACCAGTATGGAAGGATAAGCAAGACAACGCTTTACTACCTACTAACCTTCTACCTTAATCCGTGTCTTCCTCAACCTCCTATCTAAGGTCATGTCCTCCCCTGTAAGCTGAAACTGCGTCATATCCTGTCCAATCACATCTCCCCAATACTTCTTTGGCCTACCTCTACCCATTCGGAAACCATCCATAGTCAACCTCTCACACTTCCTTACTGGGACACCCATCCATCTGCTCTTCACATGCCCGAACCATCTCAGCCTCGCTTCCCACATCTTGTCTTCTACCAACACCACTCCTACCTCGTCCAAGATATCTTCATTTCTAATCCTATCTTTCCTAGTATGCTCACACATCCACCGCAACATCCTCATTTCCGCGATTTTCATCTTCTGAATATGAGAGGTCTTGACTGGCCAACACTCCGACCCAATACAACGTAGTTGGTCTAACCACCACTCTGTAGAACTTGTCTTTAAGGGGAAATCCAGTTACAAATCCAAATATCAGGTAGAAGTAATCTCTTAACACTATCGCTAAGGAGAAATCCAGTTACAAAGCCTTGCTACTTTTCTCTGATGGTTCATCATAAAGAGTAGAAAAGGAGAAGGAATTCATTTTTTAGGAAAGTTTGCAACAGCTAGTTCTAGAAAGTGTAGTCAGTTTATTGACATGTAACAAGTATAGTGACGACTACATCAGATATCACGCTTAGGGACACATATCATTCTTAATACCACCAATTTGTTCTTACTCTGTATTAGATATAATATCAGGCCAACAGTAGACGAGACAGAGAAATTAAACAATAGTTCCTTGGAAAGCAAAAAAAACGACGAGGACTTGCTCCACCGAAGCGTGAAGCGAAGCGCACGCTTTTTTCAACTAAAGCGCGCACTTTTTTCAACTGAAGCGCTCAATACAAAAATAAAAAATATCAATTTTGCATAGATAACTAACCAAGAACCCAATAAAATAACATATTAAGCAAATCTTTCAATTCTAAAATCAAAAAGTAAATAAAGCTTAAGCATTGTCTACAAAGCTTACATAAATATTACTATAAAAAAGAGAAACAGATAAAAAGAAACTGCAGTAAACAACTTGACAGAAATTCAGGAAAAGAAATAGAAAATAAAGGAGAAAATAAGAGAAAAGAATCGAAAAAACAGGAGAAGAGAAGAAGAGAAATCAAAGAGGAAGAGTAAAACATTTTCGGCTAGGTTTTCATGAAAAATCGAATAGGAGAAGAGAAGAAGGAGAAGAGGAGAACTTACCTTGAAACCCTAGAATTGAGGAGAGGAAGAGCAGCAATTTGAGTAGCAGCAGCAGGAAGAAGACATAAGGCCTCATTAGCTTGCACTTAATGGAGGTCTGCATTAGTTTACCTTAAGATTTAAGCACTTATTTGGTCTGTATAGGTCTTAATTATTAAGATCTTGAACAAAGTCTTATATCAGGTATTTTTGTGTGAATAATATCACCACCACTCTATCCACAATCACCCGCCACCATCACTGACCACCACCATTATCGTCGCTAACCACTAGCCGCCACCACCAACCACCTTTGCCATCATAGCCACCACTAACAACCACCACCGATGTCAGTTGCCACCACACCTACCACTCCATCATTATAATTATATCCACTGTCACCACCACCCGACAGCACCACCATTAGCAGCCACTACCACTACTGCAGTCAATCCCTACTACCAACCACCTTCACCATCACAACAAAATGCACATCGTGGTGGAAAAATATGGGTACATATATTTCCACACAAACCAGTTACACTAAGATCCGCAGAAACACGTATGGGTTCTGGAAAGGGATCCTTGAATATTGGGTAGCTGTTGTTAACCAGAGCGAATACTTTATGAAATGGGTGGAGTAACCGAAAATATAGCCAGAAGGGCTATTTCACTATCAGCATCCAAAATGCCTATACGAACTCAATTCATTATTTCGTAATGTAATAGAAAAAAATGTAGAAAAGGCTCTTAGATATGAAACAAAACCGCATGTTTCGTTTTTTTTTTTGGACAAAAAAAACAAGCCCGTTTTTTGCTTCCTCTATTGATAGAAAAAGATCCTGCCGTCGTTTCAGTGACTCATAGGGCCTCATCTCAATCTTTTTCATTCTTGATAGCTGAATTATCACTTTCATTCGATGATTCACAAAATATAAAAGCCATGGGGAGCTCTAGAAAAGCCAAAAAATTCTTCATAATGAAGAATCTAAAAACGGCAACTAAAAAGACGAGGAAAACAAAAAAAAAAGAATCAGACATTTTTTTCTTCTTGTCCTTATCAAAACTATTGTGATAATGAGAAAGCGTAAAGAAAAGACAAAAAATAGGATCAATTTTGGGGTGGTGCCCCTATCTAATCCTAGAAACCGTACACAGGATAGAGCAATTAGAGCACCAAAACTAGCACCGCCGCCAATTAGCACCAACACATTGTCAACCACCACACATCACCATCACAACGACCACCATCACCACCAAACCGCCACCATCACACCAATCACTATAACACCAACCACCACCACCACCATTACTAGCCACTAACACAAACCACTACCATCATCATCACCACCAAATCGTCACCATCACTTCAGTCACTTCAACACCACCACCACCACCACCATCATCACTAGCTACTAACACCAACCATTACCACTGTCATTACTACCAACCATCTCCACCATTACTAGCGAACATAATTGTTTCATTTTTTTATCAAATATCAATTTTAGTTTATTAAATTTATATTTTTCTAATATTTAATTACCTTTTTATGTGAATTGTATTTTTATTATGTTTCAGATGTTGAAAAACAACAGTCTTAATCATTTAGGGCTTGTTTGGAAAGCCACCTGGTAATTGAATTTGAGTGTAACTACACAGATTGACATGTTTGAAAAGCCACATGGTAATTGAATTTGAGTGTAACTGGGTGTAATTGGGGGGAGGTAATTACACTGCCCAATTCTCAAGGGAGGGGTGAGAATTGAGTGTAATTACATCAAGGTTACTTTTTAATTTCTTTCATTTTTATTTTTATTTTTATTTTTTCTCTTATTTCTATTATTTTAATTCCTTTTCTTATTTCTATTATTTTAATTTCTTTTTTTATTTTTACTTTTTAAATTATTTTCACTGTTAAATATATTTTTCATTTTATATTATTTATGTTTCATTTTCTTTCTTCCCATTTCCAAGCCTTCACTACTTGTGATTCTATGTAATTTCTTGTATTTTTTTATTTCTTATTTGTTTACTCTTTTTTTTCTTTTAGAGTAACTGCGTTATTATTCTAGTTTTTGAAACTACACCTCCTAATATTAGAAAGAATGACTCATTAATAAACTTGGTATATAATGAATGATGTTATTAAAGTAGAATTTCATTGTTGAACTTGGTATAGAAACTAATGTTTCTCTTTTCTTTTGAATTGTATTTACTTAAGTTATGCTGAAATTTATTTTATGTTATGTTGGAATTTGACATAAGAGTGAACCTAACTCACTTTAGAGAGAGAAAGACCCCCTTCTCTCTAAATTCCCCACCTATCTCTGGCCAGAGAATGGCTCAAACCCCACTACCCGACAAATCCCCTTCACTTCTGGTACCACCGGAACCCCAAATATTACTAACTACCAAATGGAGGAGGACCCACCTCCCAAACCAAGTTATAAGGATATTGTGAAGGAGAAAAATCTCCAAACAACAAATTCTTATTCCTCTGATTTCATTGATTCCCCTCCCACTCAAACCCTCCCTGAGGATGATTTCACTAACCTATCCATGGAGGAGAAAAGACGTTTATACATCCCCCGGAAGTTTTCAACGATTATCAAACTGTTTGGGAAAAAACTAAACCATCAGTACTTGAAAACCAAGCTATCATATCTATGGAAACTAAAAGAAAAAATTACCCTCATAGATCTGCGTTTGGATTTTTACACAGTTAAGTTTGACCAAGAGGAAAGCCAGAAGAAAACCCTCCATGAAGGGCCATAGTGTATTGGAGGACACTTCCTCAGTATTAGGAAATGGGAACCAAATTTGTACCCAAAGAGAACCAAATCAAATCTACGGCAATTTGGCTGAGATTACCCACCTTCCTACAAAATTCTATGATGGTTTTGTCCTAGAGAAAATCGGTAGGAAGATAGGAACTCTGTTAAAAATCGATTCCTGCACCTCCTCTACTCTTCGAGGGAGATACAAATCCCTCCAAGAACTCCAGTTAAAACCTCAATCACCATTGGCCTCCATAAACAAGAAATATGCTACGAGGGTGAAGGGTTCCTTTGTAAAGGTTGTGGGCGACTGGGACATACTTTGACCAGATGCATGCACCTACCACCCAAAACACCAGATTCTCAGACAGAGCCAACAAAATCCCTCTCGGATGAAGAATGGAAGACAGTCTCCTTTGGTCGTAAGAAAAAGAGTGACCGAAGCAACAATACGGCCAAACACCAAGTATAGCAAGGAATGATCAGCAATGTGGCCACAGGTAAGTTCCTTGAAACCAAAAACTTCTCCTATCATAGAGCTCCTTCTACCTCCCCGAGGAAGGAGGCGATTGACAACAAGGGTAAGGAAAAAATTAGGGATGTTTCGGGGAATGAGGTTGGTGCCTCAACTTGAACTGGACCAACCCCCAAGGCCCAATATATAGGGAAATTAGGCCCACTTAGGAGGCCAAATTCCCACTGACCCAGTCGACCAACTCCAACCACAAGGTTTTGGGCAAAACTCCTATTGGCCCATCTCCTAACTTAAATCTTACTCCCTCCGTCCCAATTTATATGACTTCGTTTGACTTGTCACAAACTTTAAGAAAGAAAGTAAGACTTGAAATTTGTGGTCTAAAATAAGTCTTAGATGTTTGTATGGCTATAAATCACTTCATTAAGGGTAAAATGGGCATTTTAAAGTTAAATTATTACTAAATATAGAAATTTGTCATTCTTTTTGGGACTGACTAAAAAGGAAAGTGAGTCATATAAAGTGGGACAGAGGGAGTAATACTACTTCTGGAAAAGGAAATAAGATTGTTTTGACTACTCCTTTTGGGAAGTCAACCAATGTCAACCAAAATCTTCCTAATTCTATCAACTCTATCTCAAAAAGAAAAAAAGAAAGAGAAGAGGATCCTCCCCTTAAGAATAAAACTGACAACTATCCTAGGGAACCTAACTCTCTTCCCCCTAGTAACCAAACATTTCCTTCTCTCCCAAAAAATATGTCGGGTACTTTTAGACGGGAGTTTCAAATTGGCACAACTGACATGATTGAAGGTGTCAAGTCCGAGATGCCATCATTAATGGCTAAGAGTAGCCACAATGATGACCACAATGGAACCCTCTTAACCTCCTCCTCCTTTATTCCCTCACTTTCCATCCCTCCTTCCGCTGACATAAGGATGTCTTCCCATAATCCCAACACACCTCAAACAGCTTCTCTAACCTTCATCTCCTCCCCACTATCTCCGAACCATGCACCAGCGTCTTGGCTGAAAATGGGGCTCTAAGAACAAACCTTGGAGCTGGAGCTAGAGGTTGAAGGGAAACCAGTAAGGATTTTGATCAAAAATCCACTGTTCCTATCCCATGTGGTCATGGAGGGGCTGAACCAAGGTCTGACGAGCTTCGATCAGAACATCTGGACGACCACTCTCCTAAAGGTGATAAGTCAGTCTCCCCAGGAGAGCTAACAACAGAAATATTATCAGAGAATCTGAACCAGGTGAGCCAGAGCTTACCTTTCTTCCCCACAGCCATCCCAGAAATTCTCCAGCAAGGCTTAGCTTTTGTGAAAAAAATGGGGAACCCCCCCGAACCCCATGCAAACTGGTCCTTCGACTGTGAACCCCCCCCCCCCTCCCATGGAAATGGAAATGGCAGAAAGGGCAAAAACAATGGCTATTCTGAGGGAAAACAACAGGGAGATGGAGGCAACACTAGCCTCCATGAAGGTGCCATGAACAAATGTGATAACCCGGAAAAACCACTAACTCTAGAGTTTGTGGACTTCGTAAGCGAAATGGCAATTGTACTCTGGCCAAAGGACCTTACCAGATTCAACATAGGAATCACTCTTCCAAACCCTCTAGCGGGGGGATTCTTTGCAGCAAACCTGAAACCAATGACAAAGAAGAGGAAATCACAAGAGATGGCGGGATCATCCCACCTAAAGGGCAAGGGGAAGGATGTGATGAGGGAACCCCTGAAACAACCCAACCCAATGATGACGAACTTTATAATATGGAATGCTAGGGGGCAAATAGTGTTGAATTCAAAAGGCACTGCAAAGCTATGATTAGTATCCATAAACCTGCCATGCTTGCTCTCCTTGAAACTCGCATTGGTGACCACAGGCAGCTAACGGAGGAACTTGGGTTTACTAACCAGATCCAATCTAGTGCAGTAGGGAGCTCTGGGGTATTGTCATAATGTGAAACGAGGACTCCCTTAGTGTGAATGACATCTCTATCTCTTCCCAGAGTATCCATGTCACTGTTCAGGTTAGCTACCCTCCCTAAATCTGGTTTTTGAGTGTTATTTATGCTAGCAACTCCTATAATGATAGAAAGATCCTCTGGGAAACTCAGATTAATTGTTGAAATTGTTAATGACAACTCTCAGAGTAGCTGGATGGTGGGGTGATTTTAATGAAATTCTGAAAGCTTCTGATAAAGTTGGGGGAAATTGTATTAATAATAACAAAGCCAACCAGTTCTGGGACTATATCAATCATTGTAAGTTAATGGACCTAGGCTTCAAGGGTAGCAGATTCACCTGGACGAATAAAAGATATAGAACCAGGGGTAGCCTCATCCTAGAAAGACTTGATAGGTGCCTTGCAAATGACTCCTGGATCCTTAAGTTCCCTGATGCTACCGTCACCCATCTCCCTAGGGCTCACTCTAATCATTGCCCTTTTCTGGTAAACCTTATCAAGAGAAGGTATATTGAGAACAAACCCTTTAGAATGGAAACCATGTGGTGCTCTCACCATGATTTCCCTGAGATTGTCAGAAGTTCTTTTGACAACAATAGTAGCCTTTCTGAGGCTACTGATGCTTTTGAAGAAACCTCAAAAACCTGGAACAAAGAGGTTTTTGGGAACATCTTCCATAAGAAGAAGGCCCTTCTTGCAAGGCCAGCTGGCATTCAGAAATCCACTAGCTACCTTACTACCTCCTTCCTCCGGGAGTTAGAAAGAACCCTCAACCACCAATATAATGACATCCTTAGACTTGAAAGTGACTTCTGGAAGCTTAAATCTAGGATTAACTAGTTGGCTGGAGGGGATTCCAATACTAAATTCTTCCACACCTCTACCCTCAATAAGAGAAGAATAGAATTGATGGCCTTCAAGATGAAGCAGGGAACTGGACCTATGACCCTTCTGTCATCAGCTCCACAATCCAGCTATTCTATTACAACCTCTTCACCAGTGACCATTCCATGTCCCTCTAAATGACATCCTAACCTCACTGCTCATGGCTCCATCAGGATGGAGAACCATAACCAACTTGTGAGCACTCCTACTAAGGATGAAGTCAAAAAGGTTGTCTTCTCCTTCAAACCTACCAAAGCTCCTGGCCCTGATGGCATCCACCCAATGCTCTACCAAAACTACTAGAGTATCATTGGTCCTTTCATTGTCGGCTTCTGTAATGATACTTTCTCCACTTACTCAATGAATAAGGTCAACTCCACCTACCTCAGCCTCATTCCTAAGAGCAATAATGCCTCCACCCTTAGAAATTTCAGACCCATTGGTCTTTGTAACACTCAGTACAAGATCATCACCAAAATCATTGCAAAAAAGATTAACCCTCTCCTACCCAGCATCATAGGCCAAAGCCAGGCCAGCTTCCTCTCAAACAAGAGAGCCTCTGACAATGCCATCATTATCCAAGAGTATATTAGCCACTTTTCAAAAATGAAGGGTAAAGGAGCCAACATGATTCTGAAGATTGATCTGGAAAAGGCCTTTGACAAGCTGGAATGGTCCTTTTATTAGGCAAGCCCTCTTCTTCTTCAAGTTTCCTAAGGACCTTATCAATCTCATTATGTCTTGCATTTCCTCTTCTACTATCACTGTCTCAGTCAATGGTAGCAAGACCACCCCCTTCAAACCCTCTAGGGGCATCAGACAGGGGGATCCCATCTACCTCTACATCTTTGTTCTGTGTATGAAGCTGCTTTCAAGGAGAATTGATCATTAGGTTGATGTGCTAAATTGATCTCCGGTTTCAATCAACAGGGGTGGACCTAAAATTGCCCACCTTTTATTTGTTGATGATCTCACTCTTTTTGTAAAGGTAGACACAAAGAACTGTAACACCATCACTAACATCCTTTCTTGCTTTAGCCTCCACTCTGACATGAAGATCAACTCCTCCAAATCCAAAGTGATCTTCTCTAGCAACTGCCCTATTGAAAAGGTGCACAGTCTCCCTGATATTCTTTCTATCAAAGCTAGATCTAACTTTGGTATGTACCTTGGTTCCCCATGTTCCATAAAAAACTAACCAACAGTGACTTTCAATTTATCATTGATAATTTGAACTCAAAACTAGCTGGTTGGAAAACAAAGTTCCTTAACATGGCTGGCAGAACTACTCTTGCCAAATCCTCCATCAGCAGCATCCCCAATCATGTTATGCAATACATCCAGTTGCCCAGTAAAATTCATAAGCATATCAACAGGACTTAAAGGAATTTTATTTGGGGTTCCACTGATGCCAAAAAGAAGACGCACCTTGTGGGGTGGGACACTGTGACTAAGCCTAAAGGGGAGAAGGTCCTTGGCATCCAAAAAGCCGAGATTAAGAATACTACCATGTTATCCAGTTGTGCTTGGAGAATGGCCAGGAATCCCAATATTTTATGGGCCAAAGTCCTCATTGCAAAAAAACAGCAAAGGAGACATGCAATGTAAGTCTCAAACTTCTAGAACCTGGAAAGGCATTCAAAAGGGCTGGGATATTTGTAGGGAAGCTTCCCAATGGATTGTTAATAAAGGGGACAAGGTGAACTTTTGGCTAGACAGATGGCTTTCTAACCAAGATCCCCTTAGACTCCACATTCAGGGGCCTTTCCAGAAGGGCCACCTGCATACCAAGCTTTGTAAGGTTTGGATCAATGATTCCTTCCTTTTGTTCTATAGTACCACTCACAGTATCCATACCACCTTCTTCCCTAATACCAGAGCTACTGAGGACAAGCTCATTTGGAGACTTACTGGGAATGGCCTCTTCAGCTGCAAAAGTGCTTACAAGCTAGCTAACTCTAGAAATAACGATCAAGAGGAGGTCCCCGAAATTAACTTTAGCTAGATCTGGGAACTCCCTACCCCTAACAAGATCAAATTTTTCTTTTGGCTTCTCAATCACAATAGACTTCCTTGCAATACAAATCTTAACAAAATGGGACTCGTTATCAATCTTGAGTGCAACCACTGTCAGCACCCTTCTGAGGACCTAAACCACATTTTCTTCAATTGTAGAATCACCAGAGATTTCTGGCATGATCTCATCTCAAAAAGCCTTTCAAATCAGCAGATCAACCCCTTATCCTTCTCTCTGAGGAATTGGGGGACAACCTGGAGTAGCCTTAGGAATAAGGACTATGACAGGCTCATGTCTTGGGAAAGCTTACTCCCCTTTTGCATCTGGCACATTTGGAAGAAAGGAATAACAACCTGTTCAACAATCAGTCTAGCAAACCTTTTTTTGCCCATGCATACTCTTAAGTTGTTGAGTTCACCCACTTAAACTTTAACAGGAGTACCACGGGCCTCCTCACAACTATCAATGTCAAATAGATTCCTCCTCCTAAGGGTTCTTTTAAGCCTAACGCTGATGGCTCCTGCTTGGGTAACCCTGGTAAAGGTGGGATTGGTGGGGTGATCAGGAATAGCAATGGAGACTTGGTTATAGGTTTCTCAAAAGCTTTCTCTAAAGCTACAAACAACCAGATGGAATTGTTGGCCCTTCGTGAAGAGTTATCAGCGGTAGATAACAACTTCTTTCCTATAGAAATCAATGTTGACTCCAAAGAGGTTATTCTGATGTTCCAGAATGGTAACCGCCACTATGACACTATTATTGTTGAATGCAGGTTTCTGATAGGAAGACTAGGAGGGCAAAAGGTGCAGCACAGCTATAGAGAACCAAATAGGGTGGCAGATGCTCTAGCCAAGGAAGAACCTTTGTGAAGAAACATCTGTTTTTGTAGTTCCTCCAATGTATGCAAATGAAGCTGTTTGGGCAGACATTGCAGGAACTATTTTTGTAAGGAAAACCAAGCTTTGTAATAGTAGTCAGGCCCTTAACAATATGGGTACTCATGTTTTGGAACCAGATTAATCTGGTCTTCGTAAGTTTTTACTCTATTTAGATATAAGTATCCTTTCCAACCAAAAAAAAGGAATTTGACATAAGAGTATTATGTTAATTATTTGTTTTTGTTTTTGTTTTTGGATGTTTGAACTCAAGTTATATTTTCAAATTCAATCTATTTGTTTTAGTACTATTGACTTATTATTTCACATTGCATGTTGTTCATTTTTTCACTTACACTTGATAGATTTTTTTTTCATCAAATATTTTAATAATGTTATAGCATTATTCTTACAAATATTAATTTTTTTGTCAAACATTCCGTCTATAATGTTCTTACAGAATGTATTCTTATAATTTTTATGATTAATTAAATTAAAATATTAGAATCAATATGTATCTTAGATACTTAATTCAATATCATTTAATGACACATATTTGTTCAATATTAACTTGAATTTTTTAATAATTAAATTTTATTTTACAGTAATTTAACTGTGTAATTATACTTGTGCAACCAAACAGTACGCTAGTGTAATTACGTTATGACAAACAAACAAGTCATCGTAATTGCTAGGCTATGTAATTACTATCCTAGTAATTACACCAATTTCAATTACCATGTGGCTTTCCAAATAGACTCTTAGTGTTCAGATCTAGAGACAATATCTTAATCATTCACCTATGCATTCAGATTCAGACGCCTTAATCTTAATGAAAACAATAAAACCCAAGTCTCTGTTGCAATTGTCTTAAAATTAGACCTAAAATTAACCCTTATGTCAATTAAATTTCCAAAACTCTCGCTTTTTTGGCTTAAGCGACACTTCCACGCCCCAATCGCTCGCCTTGCTTTAGGACATAAAAGCATTGGACCCACCGCCTCGCCTTGCTTCACGCGTTAAGCATTGAAGCGAGCGTGTTTAATAACACTGTTAGATGAGATAACAAACAACAGAAAGAAGGAAGATAAAGGCATCAAATTAAATTCTAGATTAGCAATCAATTTGATGGGAAACCTGTTTGAATGTCGCATGAAATACAACTAACCTAGTTCCGTTATTTCATATATTTCAAGAGATCTCTGGAGAAGAACATAATGGGCAAACCAATGCACAAAATAATATAAGAATCACAGCATAAGGAGTCCCTTCCTTTTGGAGATAGAGCAGCAATTAAATGTTAGTGGAATAGCAAAAATAACAACAATGACCTCTCTGATATCAAAGCTGAGAAATACATGGACATATACGAAGGATACAAAGAGAAATATCCATCAGGTCTCACGAAAGTAACTCGTTGGCCACTATTGAGTATGACTTTAACACTCGATGCTTTAGCTGCCAAACCAGATCCTTTCAAGCTAAAGCCTACCACACAAAAGAAGGTAGAAATGTTAACACCTGATATAACACATCAAGAAAAGGATTTGAAGCACACTTTAGTGCAAGGTGAACCTCTAAACATGAAGAGAACTATAGCATTGTACTCTAAAAGTGACAAAACAAAACGTAGAAAAACTCAACTCTATTAAAAGTAGGAAGATGTAACCAAAAATATACTCAATTCAAGCCAAATGATAGTCTAACTTCTTAGTGTGACCAAACCGAAATCCTATTCCCATTCTATGATTATTCTCTTTTCCATCAACAAAATTCTGAGTATAATATTGCTTCAAACTATAAAACCCAATCCTTTTTTTGAGATGGTAAATATTATAGAATTAGAATAGCACAAGCTTCTGCCTGTTTACATCCCAAAAAAGAAGAAACCCTAACTATTTATGCAAATTCTTTATACACTGTACAGGGTTTCTGGGTCAAAAAACTCAATTCAATTTTGTTCTTACAAAACTTCTCATCTATTTCTACTATCTCACCACTCAAATTAGGTCAAACAAAATGAGACTAAGGAAACATTATGATACAGAGGCGACAAGCAACATCAATCGCAGAAACGGTTTGGAATAGAACTAGGGCTCTCATCATTCATTTGAGAATAAAGCGATACAGAAATTTTTGATCTTATTTAAGAAACAAGGTATATGCTTTACGCACTATTGAACTCTCGTATTACTAGTTTAATGACTACCTAGCCCAGTAAATAGTCCAAAAAAACCAGAAGTTCTTAGACACAACTTAGACTCTCGTCATTCCACCAAAACAATAGATGTCTAAGTTAGCTCAAGCATAGAATTGATAAAAAGGGGATAGCTTTTCCAATCAACACAAAGATACTGAGGCTTCAAATGTATAATGAGTGCCCTTGGAATTAAAGTCACCAAAAAAGCAAGCTGATACGAGGACCAACGGACAACTGTATTGTTTTATGTTTCAGACCTTCAAGTATCGTCAACATAGTTACTCCTCTGTAAAAAAAAGTGTTCACCTTTTCTACTTCACCGAAGTTAAGACAACATGTTGTACTTTCTCCTAAATTAAGCTTCGATGTCTCAGCCACACATGCTCGGTGCCAACTGTCTAACTGGGGACATTTCAAGTATATGTCATGACAACATCACATCTTTCTTAACACAACATACTATGTTGTTCGGACTCTCCAAAAATGTTGTTGCACCAATGTTAGATCCTCCAACAAAACACTACTTTTGGAGGATCTGACATGCACCCGTCGACATTTTGAAAAGTCCGAGCAACATAGACTACATATATGGAAATTAAGGTAACTTTTTTCATTGAAAATTCCCTAAGAAATCTGATTTAATAGCATGTTGTAATTGAAATAGGTTCAACAAGACTGATTTTGGATAAGTTTTTAAGAGCTGTCCTATTGGGCTGATATCTCATGTTCCACTCCTTAAGATTTTATGGACATCACTATATCCCGTGTTATAATACAATTCTATGTTGCTCGGACTCTTCGAAAATGTCATCGAATGCGTGTCAAATCCTTCAAAAGTAGTGCATTTTTGGAGGATCCGACACGGGTGCAGCAACATTTTTGGAGAGTCCGAGCAACTTAGATCCAATTCAGCAGCCCTATCATCAGATAATTAGATTTAGATCTCATTTGTTTTTATTAAGAGTAAGACTTCTTAATTTGGATACACATTTGAATATTAAGATGTGCATGAATCTGAATCTGAATCTGAATACACATCTGAATATTAAGATGTTGTATACTTGTATTAAGATCTGAATACTATAATTAAGACCGCATGTTTTTTCAACATCTGCATGTATAAAATTTTCCTTTATTTTAAAACTAATAATATAAAATTTAATTAAATATTAAACTAATCTAATACTATATAAAATATTTTTTGAAAGACTATATGGCGGTTGGTGATGGTGATGGCTAGTGGTGGTGGTTGTGGGTGCCAACCGAGGTGGTATTGGTTAATGGTGATGTTGTGGGTAGTAGCTAGTAGTGATGGTGGTTGGCAGTAGTGGTTGATGGTGACAGCTAATTGTTGTGATGGATAATAGTGATATGTAATGTTGATGGTGAATGATAACGGTGATTTGACGATATATAGTAGTGACTAAAGTTGGCGATGGTCAATAATAATGGTTGGTGGTGATGATTGCAAATGGTGACTAGTGGTGGTAATAGTTGATTGTAGTGATTGTTAGAGTTGGTGGTTGTGGTTGAGGATGGTGGTGGTGGGTGGGTGGTGGCGATAGTTGATAATGGTGGGCAACAACGGCGGTAGTTGATAATGTTGGGTGACGATCGTATCGGTGAACGGTCGGAATTGGTAAACTGTGCCATCTATGTAGAAATTTTTTAGTAGACATCTTAATGATATTAAGACTTTGTTATAGATCTTAATCATTCAGATGTATTCAGACCAATTAAGTGGTTAAAACATAAAAAGAACACTTTTGGATAGCATGTTGTAATTGAAATAGGTTCAACAAGACTGATTTTGGATAAGTTTTTAAGAGCTGTCCTATTGGGCTGATATCTCATGTTCCACTCCTTAAGATTTTATGGACATCACTATATCCCGTGTTATAATACAATTCTATGTTGCTCGGACTCTTCGAAAATGTCATCGAGTGCGTGTCAAATCCTTCAAAAGTAGTGCATTTTTGGAGGATCCGACACGGGTGCAGCAACATTTTTGGAGAGTCCGAGCAACTTAGATCCAATTCAGCAGCCCTATCATCAGATAATTAGATTTAGATCTCATTTGTTTTTATTAAGAGTAAGACTTCTTAATTTGGATACACATTTGAATATTAAGATGTGCATGAATCTGAATCTGAATCTGAATACACATCTGAATATTAAGATGTTGTATACTTGTATTAAGATCTGAATACTATAATTAAGACCGCATGTTTTTTCAACATCTGCATGTATAAAATTTTCCTTTATTTTAAAACTAATAATATAAAATTTAATTAAATATTAAACTAATCTAATACTATATAAAATATTTTTTGAAAGACTATATGGCGGTTGGTGATGGTGATGGCTAGTGGTGGTGGTTGTGGGTGCCAACCGAGGTGGTATTGGTTAATGGTGATGTTGTGGGTAGTAGCTAGTAGTGATGGTGGTTGGCAGTAGTGGTTGATGGTGACAGCTAATTGTTGTGATGGATAATAGTGATATGTAATGTTGATGGTGAATGATAACGGTGATTTGACGATATATAGTAGTGACTAAAGTTGGCGATGGTCAATAATAATGGTTGGTGGTGATGATTGCAAATGGTGACTAGTGGTGGTAATAGTTGATTGTAGTGATTGTTAGAGTTGGTGGTTGTGGTTGAGGATGGTGGTGGTGGGTGGGTGGTGGCGATAGTTGATAATGGTGGGCAACAACGGCGGTAGTTGATAATGTTGGGTGACGATCGTATCGGTGAACGGTCAGAATTGGTAAACTGTGCCATCTATGTAGAAATTTTTTAGTAGACATCTTAATGATATTAAGACTTTGTTATAGATCTTAATCATTCAGATGTATTCAGACCAATTAAGTGGTTAAAACATAAAAAGAACACTTACTGGTTAAGATTTAAATGAATAAGATTCAAATGTAAAAACAAACACACTTAATGACTAAGATCTGAATGATTAAGATTAAGACATATATTAAGTGCAAACAAATGAGGCCTTAGCCCCATTAACCATCTAAATTAGCCTCACTATTTCCATATCCAATGAATAGAACAGTCATATTCCTCCCTCCTCCATGGCAAACTTCTAAAGCAAATTTTCAAGGAGCCATGTTCTGGTCTGATCATCTAATCATATTTGCATATTGGGTTCTAGAATGCAGTCTAACAGTGTTTTCTTTCTTTTAATATTTGGTATAGCAATATAATGATGTTAAATGTGTCTTCTCTAGAAAGTTGCTACAAGATTACTAATATAACCCAATTATAATTTCTACTTATTTATTATTTAATTTTATTACTACTATTATATACATGGTCCTAGGACCCAACAATGGCTTTTCCCACTTCCTTTTGGGGACTCAAACCCCCAACCCATGGACGGACATGGAGGATCCTTTCCGTAACTATGTGATCCTTCTCTTGTCCCTTTTTATAGTCTTTACACTTACTTATATGCTAGAATCACTATCCTCGTCTTAAATTTACTTTGCCTTATTCACCAACCCATGGAATTGGTCCAAGAAAAAAAGGGAAATGGTAAAAGTAGTAGCGGTGGCAATTGGGCGGGTTGGGTCAAAACGGGTCAAGACCCAACCCGGCCCAAATTTGCTTGGATCAAAACGGGTTAGGTTATAGGTCATAACCCAACCTGCCCAATTTTTACTAAGTTTTAATTGCTTTATTTGTTCTTTTATAAACTTTTTAGTACCTAATAAAATTATTTTTTTCTTTATTATGGCTATATATAACATATCTTTAAAAAAAAGTCTTTTTAAAATATTTTGACAAGAATTCTCAAAAATCAATTAGGGTTACATATCAACCCAATTTTTAATGGGTTGAAGTGGGTTGAGCTAATAAATGGGGGGGTCAACAGCTAACCCAAACTAAACCGGGTTGGGCGGGTTGGGTTTGATTTTGCCACCCCTAACAGGTAGGAAATCACAAATCTACTTTCCGTATCAGTTTGTCCTTCAGGTCATACTGTCAGATAAAATACAGAGTAGAGTAAAACACATTCACCTCCTCATCTCCATCAAATTTCCAAAGGGTAGACCCCTCTACTTTCACTAATCCTTCAACTTTGCTTCCTAACTGAAAAGCAAACTAATACCTAATGAAAAGCAAAGTAAGAACTAAAAGTAAGAGACAACTTATGTGTTGTTTTAGTTCACCTCCAGCTACACATTCCCCTATCCCTCTATCCAAACAAAGTGTCAAGTTCTTGGATCACCATTTGCTATAAACATAGAGCTTCCATTTTGTTTTAAACAATGGAATAATTTAGACATTCCGACATATTTGGTTGTTTCAAAGATCCTAGGTAGTTATTGTTTCCATGTAGCACAAACCATTTAGCAAGTATTAGAAAAGGCAACTGAAAAGTTTGCAGACTCGAAGCTAGCCGATTCAAGGGTAGTTCTCTCAACTCATCCTCAACTTCCCATTGAGGTGCTCTTCGTAGAAGGCAAAGCTTGTTCTAAATCAAACAATTTAGCCCCCATAGCCAAACACCTTCCTCCTTGTTCAGGTAAATACAACAAATAGGACTTTACCATAGCAGATCCAAAGTTCCAAACTGAATAAGAAAAATCATTTTTTTGCAACTGGGCTATTCTATCTATCCCCAAAAATTAAATCAAAAGAGGAGAAGGAGAAATCAAATGAGTACATACCAGGAATTTTAACTCGACCATTAATAGTATAACCACCAGTGCTCCTGCCAAAACAATCAATGCAACATAACAATAAAAGACCAAGCTTAAACAATTCACTTCAAATTACAACAGCTCCTTTGAACCAAAATAAAGACATGGGGTTTCCTGCAGCAGGTACCGACCGACCCACTGCGTTGGGCTCAAACTCTATATATATTTTTTCACAAGATAGATAAAAGTGCTCACCCATCGTCGAAATAATATACATTCATATTTTTCAACTAAATTATATAGTTGAAAAAACTTCTAAGAATATATAACTATAATACTATCAGATCTGCCACCTTTGACAACCAAAAACCCAGATTTGGAAACAGGTAAAAAGGGGGTTTTTGTAAGCAAATACATGGATTGAAGAGAGAGTACCCCGATGCGAACGCCAGTGAGGAGGGAAGTACAGAGCATAAAGCAAGAAGCGGAATTAGAGAGAGCAAGATTGTCATCGACCTATGCATCAGTGCCATTGGAAATATCAATTCTGCACAGTGACGCCGATACAAGTACAGTTGAATCGTTGACAACTACAAAGACCGAATAGGGAGAAGAAGTGACGAAGATCAATTGAACAACTACTCTAGAGTCTAAGGGTGTCAATCGGGCCGGGTTGACCCGGAACCGGATTGGCCCGATCCAACCCGGCCCTTAGTTAAAGGGTTGGGTTGGTCCGAATCGTCAAATATAATCGAAATCGTTCGGTTCAACTTTTGAACTCGAAACTCAAAATCGGTCGTAACCGGTAATGTCACGTCGACTAACTGACCCAGCTCGATCCGGTTTTTTAAATAATAATAAGTAATTTGTATTTTATTAATAGATTTTAAAGAAAAATAAGTTTTTTAAAAAAATATTTTTTTAATGTAACCCGACCCGGCCCTACCCGACCTGGTATAACCCAGAACCGAACGGGTTACTTTGAAACCAGACCGGTTGGGCCCGAATAGGACCAACCCGGTAACCAACTCGGCCCCAAACCCGGCGGGTTCCATTTTTTTCAACCCGGCCCGGCCTGTCCCGGCCCACTAGACACCCATACTCTAGACCAAAGTTTAAATAAGGACCTGTTGGCCATAAATATTATTCACTTTATTCCGAAATACGTTTTTATTTTATTCTGAAATTTTCGTTTGGCCATAAATAGATCAAATACAAGAGGTGTTTTTACTTTAATTTGGTTTCACTTTTTAATTTATTTTTTTCAAAAAGATTCTAAATTTTTTATTTTCATAAAATACTCATTTAAATTATATTGCATGTTCAAAAAAAATATATAAATACATTTAAATTCTAAATATTAACTCCAAATACTATGCCAAACACAACTCCAACTTCAAAAATTTCAAATAAAATAAATATATTTTTTATTTTTATTATCAAACGCCTGCTAAAAATATATACAAAAAGTTAAAAGTCAGAGAAGGTCATATATTTTTTATTTTTATGATCAAACGCCTGCTAAAAATATATACAAAAAGTTAAAAGTCAGAGAAGGTCCTAGGTCGTATCACATTATTCTCAAGGGTCGAGAATTACAAGGTTATGTTGAAATTTTTATTTTAATTTTTAATTTTTAATTTTTTCTTATTTTTATTATTTTAATTTCTTTTTTTATTTTTATTATTTTAATTTCATTTTTTTTTAAAATTATTTTTACATTTAAATGTATATTTTTCATGCTAAAGAGTTCATATTGTAAAGAATCGACATGTTTTTGCTTCATTTTAATTAAAGCATCAATTTCACGGGTTATTGGCTCTGTGATGAAAGTATAACTTATTTTATCGTCTTTATACGAGGCTGAAAATCCTTTTGAATCAATATGCGTAAAAGGATAGATTGCATTTATAAAAGGCGTTCCAAGTATAATTAGAGGATGCAACTGATTTTTTACCAGAAAGAAGAAATGTGGTATGCAAACCTTGTTCTGGTAGATTTTCGTATTTGAAAGTTTATACTTTATATCTAAAGCATGTCCTGATGCGGATTTGACCATATGCGCAGTTTTTTGAAAATATTTTGAGGGGACAAGACCCTCTTGAATGCAGCTAACATCTGCACCGCTGTCGATCATAGCAACATTAGTAATAGAGAAACTATTATCAATTAAAATGGTGCATTTAACATACCATTTGTGGGCAGTGACAACCTGCATCATCCCTAAAAACATGTTAGTTTCAAGGTTACTGGTAGTAGGTTCATCATGGAGAACCTCTTTACCTTTTGAAGAACTGGCTTGATCTGGGCGAACATCGTTCTCAATCTGAGAAATCCTTTGGTCGCAAACAGCCTGATTATGCTTAAGAGCTGTTATTTCTCTTTTGAGATTTTCAACCTCCTTTTTTAAATTATCAAAAGAAGCATCCTTTTCAATAAAAGCCTTTTTCATCATTAGACGATTATCAATCTCTTTTAATGAATAAGGGGCGCAATATTCAAAATCATTTTTCTTGTTATCAACAAGTGGTCTTGAAGAGCTAGAATCATTAGCTGTGGCAAGATTAATAATCTTTTCTCGAAGTTTGTTATCAGTAACTTCTTTTAACAATTCTATTATATTATCAGAAGTGAACATATTAAGATTGAAATCCTAGAATTATGATTGTAGTTTGTAGATTTCATCTCCTTCACAATTGCATGTATTACCTTTGCAAGTGGTGCATGAGCTATCAGTCTGTTCTTCATGGTCAGATAAATCAATAAGATTAATATCTGATTCTGCGTCCGAATAAGATTCATAATCATCATCAGAACCGGAAGTGTATAACAAACTATAAACCTTATCATGCAGATCTGCATCGAGTTCTAAGGATTTGAGTTTATTCAATTTGCAATTTGGGGCAATATGCCCTCGCTTACCACATTTGTAACATTTGATCTTAGAAAGGTCTCTTCCTGACCGATCTTTGGTAAATCTATTAGATTTACGAGAGCTTCGTCTAGCGTCTCTTTCATCCTTAGATCTTCGTTTGGATCTTCGTCTCCTGTTAGAACCTTCAGTTCTAGGGGACCGATAATACTCCTTTTTGCTGCTATAGGCTGCCGGTTCAGGTAGACCGAACTGAGTGCAAAAGTCTCCAAGCTGAGATCTTTCTTTGTGCTTATTCATCTTAAGCTGTTTAGACATAAGGAGCTCGTTGCACAAGTTTAGTCCTTCTTGAGTGCAAACTCTTATTAATTGGTCGTAGGTGTAATCCCTATAAGGAATTTCATTGCGGCTTCCCCTTAGGGTCTTTCTAACCCTTTCTGCAAATAAAGAAGGAAGGCTGTCTATAAACTTAGCTTTCCAATATTCATATTTGTTTTCGGGTAATTCCATAACCCGACTAAGAAACGTATCTTTGTACCATCTCCATTTGGTCAACGTAGGCCACTTAAGACCATTGAGTAAAGTACGAATCGTTTCATGTTGTGAGGTAAATCTACCATTAAAGTGTTCCAAAATGGTAAGAATCAGTGTATAAACTGCATCCTCTTTGTCTTTGGCAAGAGCAAAGCCTAGGTTATCAACACCTTCATTATCTGCAATAGCGTTAATAATAGAGGCCTTTTCCTCTATATTTAAGTAGTTATTCCACCAGCCTCTGAGTTGTCCCGTAAAGCCTGCAATAATCATCTAACATCAAACTACGAGTTCAGTCTTTACCTTGTTTAACTCTTGCTAACTGATGTGCCGCTAATTTACAGCACTTTCGACTCCTTTTTACTAAGAACAATCGTACGTTTTCAAGCAACCGTTGTTGTTTTGATGTTTTTATGTTGTATTTGTAGGAAATGGAAACAAACACGGAAACGGATGGAAATACGCGAAAAAGAACATTCTGGATAAGAGTGACGGTTCAGGTGACGGTCCGTCAAGGGTGTGACGGTCCGTCACCCAAACCGTCACACCAAGGCAGCAGCCAAGGCAGCACCACTGCCTAAGGGTGACGGTCCAGACGACGGTCCGTCAACCCTGTGACGGTCCGTCACCCTGGCCGTCACACTTAGGCAGTCCGCGACGCGGAATCCGAGCGTTTTTGGGATTGGTTTCCTAGACTCCTATAAATACCCTATGTTAGGTTTATTTCATTATTATGCTTTGAACCAAGTTTTTCCAATAATTTTAGGAGAGTTTTTGAGCGAGTTTTGATAGGGGAAACGCGCTACACACGGTTTCCTTCTCCTCAATCTTGTTCTTGATTCGTTCTTGGGATTTTTGGTTTCTTGTTCTTGGAATAATTAAAGATTGTTCTCAATATATTGTAAGGATTTCTTTTCTTTATTATGCACATGACTTTCTTTTATTCTTCTACTAGCATGAGTAACTAAACCTCCCACAACTAGGGTTGTGGGAGCCATGGCTAAAGTAGCGATATAGATTTCGGGTAGCGACGGGTTCAATATATATGTTGTCACGTTGTTAATCATTCATTATTTAATGTTTTCTAGTGGTTGCAAACATTAGAACATGCCTAGGTTTAAGTTTGCTTGAGTAAAGAGATTTAAAACCGGGAAACTTGATTAACAACAAGGATTCGAGACTACTAACTCTCGTCTAATGATTAATGTTGTAACTAGATTAATCTACTTGATGTTTAGGATTGAAATCTAAAAAGCACATCTTTTCGAGGTCGAGAGAATAGAAAAAGAAATTTGTTTATTTGGTCGAGAGACGTTTAGACGATACCATTGCTTCAATCACATCGTGACACGCATATAAAAAGAACCCGATTAAGCCTAGGATCGACATTGTTACCAACGCCATGGTAAACACTTCCCTAGTTCATTCTCCTATTGATTATTTCTCATACGTTAATTGTTTGTTTTTGTTTACAATTTGATTACGCAAAAACCCCCCCTTTTACCAGAAACTATTGACGACTAGTCACTTAATTCACTAACGACTTAATTCTCACCATATTCTCTGTGGGATTCGACCCCAACCTAGTTGGGTTCTATATTTGACTACGACCGCTTACGCTTCGTTAATTCGAGGTGTAGTTTGGGCGTTATCAAAAAGTGGCGCCATTGCCGGGGAATACGGTTGTTAATTAAGTCTGGTGTGTTTATTTGACTCTTAGTCATAATTTCCTGCTTTACGTTTATTTGTTGTTTTTGTCTTTGACAGGGTACACAGTTGTGCATGACAAGTACCCGAAGTTCGGGGGAACAAATTTTACCTTACGACCCCGAGCTTGCTAGAATATTGAGGCGGAATATGGCCGCACAACTAGAGGCAGCGAGGATCGCTGCAGAACTGCAGGCCCAACAAAATCTGAATGCTGGTGGTCTGCAGGATGAGATCGCAAGGAATGATGAGGATCTCGACTTAGATGGAGCTGGCGCTACGGGCGCCATTGGCGTTCCACCGCTACCGCCCGGAGCCAAGTTCAACATCACTAGCACGATGATCCAGCTGTTGAACTTGAGAGGAGTGTTCCGAGGTGTCGCTGGGGAGGATCCAAACCAGCACCTAATGAATTTCGTGGGCATATGCAAGTCGTTTGAACTACCGGGCGTGAGTCAGACAGCGATCAGGCTCAGGTTGTTTCCGTTGTCTTTGTCTGATGAGGCAGCATTGTGGTTGACAGAGCTGACCCCCGACTCTATCGCAACGTGGGGAGAGTTAAGAGGAGCTTTCCTAGAAAGGTTCTTTCCTCCCTCTCGGATGATACAGTTGAGGGACGAGATTAGCAACTTTAGGCAGCAACCGTACGAAGCACTGCACGAGACTTGGTTGCGATTCAAAAAGAAGATAACACAATGCCCGAACCATCAGTTGACCGATAACTTTTTGATGCAGACGTTCTACCGGGCACTGAATTCGGCTACCAAGCCGACGTTAGACAACGCAGCAGGTGGTGCATTCATGGGTCTTACCTTTATTGAGGCCACAACTACTTTGGACAGGCTCACCAAAACCAATAGGGCCTGGCACACACGAGATTCAGAGGTTGCAGCTAGCACCTATACCGTTGGTATGTCAGCAGAGCAGCGTAGGAAAGAGGAGGAGCGCGACCAAGACATGACGCATCTGAAAACGCAGTTGGACCTACTGACCAAGCACTTGTTCTCAGGAGGTATGGAGAAGGTACAAGCGGTGGGTTCCCAAGGTATGGAGACTGAGGATGCGAATTACTTGGGGGGGTTCCAGGCCAATGGCCAGGGAAACCAAGGTCGGAACTACCAGAGAGACAACCACTATGAGAAAGATGGTTACAGAGATCGCGATCAAGGTAGCTGGAGGAATAACACCGATAGAGGTGGGTTGTATATACCACCTGGTAATCGGGACAAAGCTGGCAATGAGGCAGGGACTTCCAAGCTAGAGAACATGATGGCGAAGATGCTGCTAAAGGTGGAATCGACTGACTCTGGGGTAAAGGCAATGAGGACTGAGTTATCAACGTTGAGTCAGGTAGTAAAGTCACATTCCACCGCAATCAAGCAATTGGAACAGCAAGTGGGTCAGATCTCGGCATCTTTAAACCAAAGGAAGACAGGTACCTTGCCGAGTGACACGACTCATCCGAGGAATGACGCTAGCTGTATGGCGATCACCACAAGAAGCGGAAAAATATTACCGGAATCACATCCGGTAATTCAGACTCAAGGTGATGCTGCGGATGATGAAGAGGCGGTAGAGGAGGAAACTCCAAAGCCCGCGGAGAAAAGCAAGGAAGCTGAAAAGCCTCCAACTATGATGCCTCGGCCACCACCTCCTTTCCCACAGCGTTTGAAGAAGAAAGCTGACGATGGTAAGTTTCTGAACTTCATGACCATGCTGAAGCAGATTTCAATAAACATACCATTGGTCGAAGTGCTGGAACAAATGCCCGGTTATGCCAAGTTCATGAAGGACTTGATTACAAAGAAGAGGTCGGTAAGTTTTGAACCGGAAGACAACCTCCACCACTGCAGCGCTATTTCCTCTAGATCGTTGGTCGAAAAAAAGGAAGATCCAGGTGCGTTCACTGTTCCCTGTACTGTTGGGAAGCTCAACTTCGGGAAAGCCTTGTGTGATCTGGGTGCTAGCATCAACTTGATGCCGCTAGCTGTCTATAAACAACTGGGTTTGGGAGCTCCTAAACCCACGTCCATAAGAGTAATGATTGCTGACCGTTCGGTAAAGCGACTTGTGGGAATATTATCTGATGTGCTGGTCAAGATTGATAAGCTTATATTCCCGGCCGACTTTGTGATCTTGGATTGCGAAGTGGATTTCGAAGTTCCCATAATCTTGGGACGACCATTGCTAGCCACAGCAAGAGCCTTGGTTGACATGGAGAAAAACGAACTGACCTTCAGGCTGAACAATGAAGTTGTCAAGTTCGATGTGTCCAAATTGATGAAGCAACCAAGCGAGATGAGGGTGGTCGCGGTCATTAATGCAATTGAGGAATTCCCTGCGGATGTGTATTTTGAAGAGAAGGGTTGTGTTGAAACCCGAGCTGTTATGAGAGTAAAGTCGCGATCGCAAAAGAACGAGCAGGTGAAAGAAAGCGGTGAAAATAAATCAAGAAAATGAAAACACCGCAAGAGAATCTGCAAAAAAAGAGCGAAGAAGTTGTCGCGACTAGCTGCGGAGCCAATGAAGGAAGAAGCTGAAACGCAACATGAGGTTGTCGCGTGCACACACTCCATCGAGTTCTCTTGTTTTGGAGACCCTGGCGGTCTCCAACATCATTCCAGAATCTGAGTCATATCGACTTCACAGGTATTCCTTTCTCTCACAGTTTTTAGCTTTCATATAGATGCATTGGGGACAATGCATGAGTCTAAGTTGAGGGTGTGGGAAACCTGTGAGTCACCACCGAGGGTTTTTGTTGCCGTGTTTCTTTTCCCTCCGGTGTGCTATCTAGTAGAACCGGCATGTTTAGGTTGTTAGTTTAAATTTTTTTTTAGTGTCTATAGTGATAAATGGCGTTTTTGTGGACTAAAAGGAGCCCCTTCTGAGAAATTTTCTGGTTTTGTACTTATGTTGAAACAATTGACTGTCTGGATCCTTGAATGTCATTGTGTGATTATGATTAGAATGAGTATGCTTAAGAGCGGTTGTTTGATAGTTGGTAGCGATATAGTTTCTTGGTGCCAAGAGTGGGTGAGCTTATTGTTATAAATTCTTACTCTATGCATGCATCTAGAACTTGCCCGGTCTATTTTGTTAAGTTTGAAGTTTGGTTGCTTAGGAAAGGATCACAGGCCCTTTTTGTGTGCAGTCCACTTAACCCATAAGACCGTCCAAATGCAAATACTCCCTTTGATCCCTGTTTGAGCCATAATTGACCTTGTTCTTTCAATAACCTGTCACCGTGCCTGTTTAACTTTGAAACCTTGTTTTGGCCCTGGTCCTTCCATGGACATTGTGCACCTCAACGCAGGCAATCAGCCTAAGTTGAGGGTGGCTACTAGAGAGGTGAATGATAAGAAAAAGAGGATGGAGAAGAGTGGTGGTGAATAGAATGAAAAGTCGGGTGTGTGCCTAAGAAAAGAAAGAAAAAAGAGATGAAAAAGATCGAAAAAGAAATAAAAAGAATTGTCAAAATAAAGAGGTCGCACCTGTAACTAGAAAGAAGGAAATAAAAGG
>QJPP01000856.1:0-59645 GCA_003996215.1 Jaltomata sinuosa
AATTTTGAACTAGTGGCTTAGAATAAGTAAAGTGTAGTAAGTTAAAATTTTGGAATTATGAACTAATGACTTTCAATAGTGAAGTGTAGTAAGTTAAAATTTTGAACTAGTGACTTAAAATAAGTAAAGTGTAGTAAGTTAAAATTTTGGAATTATGAACTAATGACTTAAAATAGTGAAGTGTAGTAACCAAACAGAGGTACAAGAGAACTTAAGCAACATAACATCATTGAAGTCAAACACACCAGGACTTATCATGCTTATGATCCTTTTATTATTGCACAGAATGCTAAGCAAGTGTACTATGCTCCTTATCCGTTGCGTAGGGACAAGTCTGATTGGTGGGTTGTAATCAAAACTAAGCCTATGGGGAGGGTGGAAGTTGAGAATGTGTTGGATGTTGCTTATCAAAACGAAATAGCAATTGTTCACCAAGAAGTGGACGTTGAGTTAGAAACCAACTTGGAGCATCCTGATCACATTTTAGAAGAAGTTAGTAGAGAAGAGTTAGCAACATTACCAAATGTCGAGGAGGATGAATCAACAGATGAAGAAGTTGAATGGGCAACTGAGGAGGAGACTTCCGAAGAGAATGAATGGATAGATGGGGACGAAACTTCCGAAGAGGATGAATAGCAATTAGCATGTTGTATTCATTATTTTTAATTATTGAATCCGAAGAGGATATTTCTTTTAATATTTACAGCCTTCTTAGATTTGTAAAATGTAATCTTCAATTATAGTTCTTTAATCAAGAGTCATGTCTGAAGTTCTGAGTTATATATCTCAGCCCTTATTAGTGACCAAATATGTTTTGGTACTATAATTATATAATATGATAGCATGTGTAATTATTCATGTGTTATATGTATCTAAAATAAAATACATTGTCAATTAAAAGACTTCATAATCCATCAACATTAAAGAGAAACAAAAAAAGAAGACAAAAAAAGAGAAGAATATTGTTCTAATGTGATACATGAGCTCTACTCAAAAGGTAAAACAACTTAAGGAACTGCTATAACAATAGGTTGGTACTGTCAATCTGTCATATATATATGAGGAATAAATGAATACTAATAATTTTTTCAATTTTGGTCATTGTGTTTGTTGTTAAGTTTATTGTTCAAAATATTAGTAACCTGAGCATTTCTCTGTTTTTTCTTTTAACTTCACCTTCATTTTAATAGATGGTAGATAAGAACAAGGCTAACCAAAAGAAACCCGTCAATTCAAAAAAGAAAAAAAAGCTCTATACTTCTGAAAGACCCATTGAGGTCGTGATAGCTGATGAGCCCCCGCGAGCTTATATCTCACCACGAGCCTCACTCTCAGCTTCTCACTCGGTACATCAGTCACATAATGCCTCTACTCGCGTGACTCCACTTTCTGGTCATTCTATATCTTTGCCCGTCATGGTACCCACTTCGGGTTACCAAACACTACAGGGTTATTCCCATCTTGGTCATCAGTCTACCTTGCCATCAGCCAGCACTAGTCAGTCCAGTGCTGCTAGTGGATCAGTTGGACTTTCAGGTCTTCGTCTTGGTTCCGGTGGCTCGAGTTCTAATACTACCACGACCCAGCACTCAGATGCACATGGTCCACGGCTAGGTGGTTTACAGTCAGGCGATAGAGACCATACCCAGAGACTCATCATCGAGCCTATAGGATATAGGTATTATTCAACTATATTACATCTTTTTTTTTATATGTTTATTTTTTAATTTTTTAATTTGCAAATTTATATTCCAAGTGTTTAATCTTGTATTGCAGGTTATTTCCGGATGAAGGAATGACAAAAATAATCCTTAATTGCATCGGATTATTTTATAATGATATGTACCCGACTTGGGGTTCGATACCACTTAATATCCAAGGACAGATCTAATGATGAGTAGTTGTGTTGTACCTAACTACTAGACATTTTGAACTTAGTATATATAGTTTGTACACTTTTTAGATTGTTTGATCGTATTTTAAGTTTAATTTGAAGTAGTGAAACGTAATTATAGAAAAATATCGTTTTGATAGCTATTTGAGCTGGTTTTGGTTGAATATATGCATTATCAAATATGCAGGTGGGCAATTCAAATTGCAGCAATTTATTGCCAATTTTATGGCAAAATATCGACAACAAACCGACCTCCAGAGGTCAGTATTTTTGGTAAATTTTCCAGAAAACTGACTTCCTGATGTCGGTATTTTTGGTAAATTTTCCAAAAATACCGACATCAGGAAGTCGGAATCAACTGAAATAGAAAAATGAAATTTAAATAATACCGACCTCAAGAGGTCGGAATATCAGAAAAATAATAAATTAAAATTTCATTAATACCGACTTCCGGAGGTCGGAAAATCAAAAAAATAATAAATTAAAAATTCAGTAATACCGACTTCCGGAGGTCGGAACACCAAAAAGATAATAAATTAGAAATTAAACAATACCGACCTCCGGAGGTCAGTATATTATATTTTTAATAATATTTTTTTAAAAAGAAACCGACTTCAGGAAGTCGGAAATAAAAGAAAATAAAATATATATTAAATTCTTAATTTTTGGAATTAAAATTAAAACCGACATCCGGAGGTCGGTATTTACCGACCTCACGATGTCGGTATACGAAACCAACCAAGCCTTTTCCGACTTGGTCTTGTGAGTCGGTTTTGAGTCGGTATTTCAGGGAAAACCGACCTCCGGATGTCGGTATTTTGAGGTCGGTTTTCCCTGTTTTTCTAGTAGTGTAGGTGAAGTTCTTTTAGTGTCTTTGTCATATTTGAGACACTTGTTCTTTGAACTGAACCTCATTAAGAGTACTAGAACTCAACCCTTACTTCTATGACAACCTGTACTAGTATATCTCTTACTTTAGTACTGAAACATCTACGTATCAATAACTTATTGTTACCCTTTGAACCCATAACTATTCATTTCACAGTGTCGGGTAGGGTTGCCATTATTGGTGGACCTAATTAATGAGTTTTAATATAATCAAACTTAAAGTTGTATGCAACAACTTCCTTTCAATAGGTTTGGTCAATAGATTAGTCAAATTCATTTGACTCCACTAATGTGATAGAAGTTATTCCACCTTGAATTAACTTTCTTACATAATTATGTGAAAGACTTATGCCTTTTAATTTTTTATTATATAATTTTTATATACTCGAGCTAGAGTGGCTTGATTATCACAAAATTGAGCTCATATTTTGCAAAATCAATGAATTTTCTAAAAAGATAGAATCCTTCAACCACTCAACTCATTTCCTTGCTTCTACTAATGCAAGTCTGTTTTTTGGTTTCAAAAAATTGTATCTCCTCCCAAGGTAAACTTTCATCATGTGGTAAAATTATTTTCTCACATATTCGATATCCAACTTGAATCGATATATCCTTATAAAATAATATGAAACTTAGAGTTTCTCAAATTTTTAGTTCTCTAAAGAAAATCAAGAACTCAACTATTGGCCCTTCCAAGCCCTTGTTTACACAAGTTAAGCCACAATTCTTTCATCATAATTAGTAAACTCGATCTAGGATCAAATAGGGTATTGACCTCTTTTATATTTAAGTGACTAAATTTATTTAGCACTTTCTCAATGTAATGAGATTAACTCAATGCATAACCACCACTAATTTATTTTAATCTTGATACTCAACATAGTATCAATTTGTCCAAGATCCTTCATTTCAAATGTTAAAAACCTCCTCGTTTCTATTAATGACTTTTGCATCATCTCTTTCAATCAATATATCGATAAACGGTCATATATCCATCAACAATTGTAAGTTGAAAACATACTAACTATCTCAAATTTATGTTCTTCAAATATATCTCAAATAATACCAAGTTTAATATTGACTTCTAATCATAAGCAAGAAGTCCTCATAATAAGAATATTTAACGAGCCTTTTTTGCCACATATATATGGAATCTCAAATCACAGTTAGGCGTGGTATAAAAAAAGATTCCTTCTTTGAAAAATATCAAACTCATAAAAAGCCGTTAACCTTTAAAAGAAACAAACAATAAAAATATTATTTATTTTCATGATCTTAAAATGATAAAAAATAATTTTCAAGTATGGATATGATCCTTATAAATAAAATACTTCATATCATCTGACAACTTAAAAATAAACTTCACATATAATCTTTATGCAAGAATAACAAATCACAATATTCACACATAAGAAAATGTTATTCCTAAAATTAGCAAGCATTTAAAGATCATCACAAGAATATTATTTACTCTAATGTTTATGAAAATAGATTTCACAAAATCACAAACAATAAATAAAGTTAAGAGAATAAGAACCCGATTTTGTTGCCATTCACTCCTTGAGTTATCCTGTTGTAGTTTTCCTCAGTTTTTGAGTCCCAAAACGTCAACTTTCACGGACAATCAGATTCTTCACTCAGTTCTCCCAAATCAAATATGGATATACCGCATAGAGTACTCTTCACCCCATTTATCCAAGAATCTTATTTACTTTAATAGATTTAACAAAGTATATAGAAAAGTTGAACTTTTGAGTGCAACCAATTCCTTTTGGATCCACATAGCGTCAGTACACGATTCAACTATCTGCTCGTGATAATTTTATATCAAAGGTTGAATTCCTTTCAAATATAGTTTGAGCGATCAAATAGCTTCATCAATGAAGATTATGATCCACCGAACCAAAACGATAACTTATTTGTGAAATGAAGACAAGCCACCATAATTGTTCACTAATTCTCTACCGAAACGGTGCAATACCCAAACCAAAACTTAAGCCACTGAGATGAATTTGATTTCCCAATTAAGGAATAAATACCAACAGATTAAACTTTAACCAAAACAGAGAACTGGGATTCTACTCATACATTGTCGAAGATTGCTGCTATATGTATATACATCCACCCAAACAGAATATTCTTCAACTTCAGGTTGCAAAAGATCACCAAAGTTTCAACGCAACAAAAATGTTGAATGCCCCGAAACCAAAAAAATCAGATATCGTTTTTATATTGTTGGAAAATATATTCCAAGAACAAAGAAATTATATGAAGAAGAACACAAAGATGAAGGTTTGATAGTATGAATAATGAATTCAAAATTGAAGACTTGAAACACATGCGAAACGTTTTCCTAAAAACGATATTTGCTCCCTCTCCTATGAGAGAATGCTATGAAATTATATACAAATAGTTTTAGTAGATATGACAAGCCTATGGAATTCTGCACTAAGTAAATAGTGTAGACATTCTTCTGGAAAGCAAGCACTTGAACTTGATACTTTTGGAGAAAAAAATAATTATTTTGGGGAATGTTGTAAAGACGCATCTTTATAAAAGTTTTCTCAAAAAGTTACATTGAAATCTGCTGAAATTAGATTTAAATAGAATTGTTGGAAATCAAATAATGAAAGGACACAACCTTTCACTGAAAGACACCTCTTATAATTATTAATTTAATTTAAACAAAAATCCAACAAACATGTCCATGCATTATACCTTCAAGTCATACATGTCTATAGAATACGTGTTTTGCACGTGTGTATCGTGTTAATATATAATAAATGTATATAAAAAGAATAACTTATTGTGCGTACATTATATTATTAAGTACAAACTTTAAAAAACTAACATAAAATTTACGGGCAAAAGAAAATATGTTAACTTAAATATCGATGCCTGTGCAGATCAAGAGTTGTAGTGTCAATTGTTCCAGTAAGTATAAATTTCGATTGCTCATCCACATAATTGGTCGCTAGCTTGTGTCAAATGAAAAATTCAACCTGAAACTTGTATTAATTTGCTTGAAAATTATCCGTTTAGAATATCTTTGGTGATAATGAATGCTTCTTATATGATTTGGAATTTGAATATACCTAAGTTACAATATTTGAGTTTTTTTCTCTTTTTCTTCGAATTATATTTGAGTTCCATATGATCTTTTTAACAAAGAAGACTTCTAGACTTACTTGAATTCTAAAATTTTCTTTCGTCCAACACTACATGTTTTTTCTTTTGAAAAAATGATTTAACATTAGTGTCACGACTCAACTACCGGGCCGTGCAAGCACCTACTCTAAGCACCTAGATAGACAAACTCTTACCACCCGATCCAATAGGTAAATTGCGGAAACAAGTATAACAGTAAATAACCTCATTTTTATACATGAAAATAATTACAAATTTAATGCGGATAAACTCTTTTTTTTAAAATACAACACCCTCCATAGGACCTAGTCTAAGTCGGTACAAGAGCTACTACAGGAGTAAAGCAGAAATGTAAAAGGGACACAACTCCCACCATGGAAACAAGAGGAGAAGCTGCTGGAGAATAATCGTTATCTTGTACCTAAGAAACATCACCGACCCTGCAATCAGACTATACCCAAAAGAGTATAGCAAGAGTAGAATCAGTACAACCACACGTACTGGTAGGCATCATCGGTCGACCCGAATCCATTCCATACCATCATATAAGAAATCAAGGGAAATGCACATTTAATTATAATACTCAACCTTTCAACATCCATCTTATCAAAACCCAATGTCAACCCGAACCTATCCATCCCTTCCGCTGCCAACTCCACTCCTATGAGACGTTATGCTCTAACTTCTAGGACATTCCAAAGTTGCCTTAACCATTAGACTTCCCAGACACCTAGACTTCCCAAGTGACACTTATCATTACCCGACATCTATGCCCATGCCTGGACTACCATTCCCTTATCCCAGTCAACCACTATGACTCAATAACCTGAAGTAAACCCCACTACCTAATGACGTAAATCACACCCGGCGTACTGCCACTTACTCATACAACACCACCCCAATGACCCCCAGGCCATACTCAACGAGTAACAACAACTAACATTATGGCAAAACCACAAGTCTCTTACTTAACCTATCAACCACATATATCCAATTAAAAGTCGAGGACAGATCAGTGACAATAAACATATGACTTATTCACACAATCCAGACCCACCAAGGATCTCTAGGACACCACCTACATTTTCAACATGTAATTCTGATCTACACTAAGACCAACCTCATATTTAAATATATTCACCCAGCCTCTCATGGACCATATACAGAAATCACAATTCAAGAATACAACGCAGTCCACTCATGGAACCATCGAAAGAAAACAATCAATGCAAGTAAATCAAAACTCGTACCAGGCATGGTACCTGAGTCAACCGTTATGAATTCCCATACCAGACGTGGTACCTGAGACAACCGAATAGTATCCCATACCAGGGGTGGTACCCAAGCCAACCAATATATAACCGGTACCAGGCGTAGTACCCGAACCAATCGAATGTCATACAAAATCCAATCAATCAACACACCATGAACAAAAGCATACTGGTAAACCAACAAGCAACAAAACAAGTTCATTTCACAAGACTGATAACCAGATAAGTAGGCATTCATAACCTCATTTCCTAAGCATGCAAACTCACACCATACTAAGCGATAGTACATGAACACATATTGCATATTGGGAAATCAATAACCATCAACTATTAATCATTACACCAAGTCTGACATCCCCTTTTTAGAAAACACAATACGGAGAAGACAACCCCTAACATTAGTACTTTAACCATCATTATTCACTCTACCTTTATTAGCAAAACACTCCCGAAGCTCTCTCTATTAGGCATCTCATTAACCAAGGCATTTTTAGTTTCCCGAACCTTCCCGACACCCTACTCCCTGAATTCTATCATTATACAATACATAATAATCATAAATGACCCAGAATATAACACCATATTATCCCAACCCAACCATTTTCTAATTCAAACAGTCCAACCACAACCATCCTCCAGACTTCGTGCCCGAAGGCCTAATCATGAGATCTCCTTTTTGTTTATACAATAATATAGAAATAAAAATAGGTCAATCTACTCAATGAAAATAACCTAGCCTACCTGGATGCCATGCGGTTGCACAATGCATTTTCTAGCTCCGTGAAGGCATTCCCTGATGATTGACGAGCCAGAAATCATGGTTTCATATCCTTTTAGCCAGAATCCCTCCTCCCCATAGCTCTCAAGCCTTGGAGCAGCCTAGAAGAGTTTTTAGAGTAACCCTTGTATCCTTTCCAGCTGAGGAGGAGAAGTTCTTTTATTAATTCACGTTACTGAGCTACTACCGCCCATCATTCCGTTATAGCGGACAGCCGTCCGCTACAGCAGTAGCACTATAGCAGAATAAATCTCGCTATAGCAGAGTGATGTCAGCCGGGACAAATTTCAAAAATTGTAAATTCTCTATCACGTCGACCCTACTTAATTCAAAACGTATTTTTAATCGTTTCTAAAATTTACGATATCGTGATTTCTAGAATAACGACTAATCTGATCGTTACAACAGATACTAATTTACCCACCCGAACGATCTCGTGGAAGGGGAAGAACCTAGCTCGGGACTCTGACAGTCCCACGTGACCGCAAAATTATAATCTCATGTGAAATATCGAAGATCCCCCTAATTCATCGCACTTGACCCCAATTAGGAAAAAGTATGATCCCGCTCTGACGAGGGATTTGCCTCCCCCGAGATATTCGATTTTTTTTTATGAAGTAACCTCCCCCGAGTACCCAAGAAATCCGGGGCCTCGTAGAATGTCAGAGCAAAAGAATTTAAAAAGTCCAGGGAGAAACCTTTCCTATCCCAAAAGTGATTGGCAGCGTCCGATATAGCGGACATTCTACCACTATAGCGGTAGTGCTATAGCGAGGTGCCAACCGCTATAGCAGTTGGCAACATATGAAATAGGGGAGAAAATGGGTTTTTACCCCTATTCTCCTCTATTATACTCCCAAAAACTCTCCCTTTCCTCTCGATCACCCCACTCTCGACGTTGAAATTTTCAGGTAACAATCGTTCTTACTTGATACTTTACTTCCCCGCATGATTTTAGATAGGATTGTGGGAGAAAACAATAATTGTGGGTACACATTGTGGTTGATTTTTGAACTTTAAGCTTAGGTTGGATTTTTGTCAAATTTCAAAGCATGGATGCTTTCTTTACATTTACAATGCCTCCACAGCGTTCTGAGCGTAAGAATTATGCGAATTTTGGCCAAAAATAGGCCAAAATGGTGAGGAGGTGAAGGGTTGTTCTTGGATAAAAACTTGTAATTTGGAAGAAATTTAGGGGTTATAATGCCCAATTTTTTGTAAAAAATCGTAATAGGACACTTTAGAATCACTGATCTGAACTTGAATTATTAAAAATGGAGTTTTGGGTCAAGGGGCGCCATTGTGTACCCCTTAGAGTTCTGGGACAATGAAGATCACTATAGCAGTTGGGTTCAGCTATAGTGGTCCCACTTTAGCAGAGAAATTTTCACTATAGCGGTTCCGCTGTGGTGGTAGATCGTCTGCTATACCAGAAGACCGCAAAACAGTAGCCTTACTAGGCTAACACTTAGAAAAAGTTTCCTTTTTAAACTCATTCCTTTACACTTTATTGAGTTCTAACCCTACCTCCTTTCCACATTGTAGGTTAACATGCTCTAATGGTTGAAGAACAATTTCCCGAGTATCCCTATGCGAGGTTCCCTGATGATGCTAGTCAGGAGAGGTTTCGAGAATATCACCGGCTAGGCTTTCGCTATGATAAGGGTTGTAAAATGGTAGGGATAGATTGGAAAGCAGCCACCTTCCATCGCAGACTTCAAGAGTTCAACTGGGGTCTGTTGATAGTGGATCCTCCTCCTGCGCGTACAGGTTGGGTGCGGGATTTCTACGCCATACTTCCCACCGTTTGTTGGGATAAGCCCAACCCTACTATTCGGAACCGAGGAGTAGATATCCCTGTGGACTCTCAGACTATCAATGAGGTGGTAGGAGTGCCTCACGTTTCAAATGCAGCATACGAGGCCAAGGCTTGACTTTGGGATATGACTTAGTTGAGAGATACCTTGGTGGATGAGGAGTTCAGGAGTTAGGTCTACTGGCACAGTCCCGAAGGCATCACCAGCGCCTTTTTTTCTGCAGATACTAGGAGGTGGTTAAATTTGGTGTTCCGGAGAATTCGTTCGTCGGGCAATACCACCAACGTGACTTATGCTCGGTCCTTGGTGATTGTTTGTGCTATGCAAACAATCAACTATGAATGCCGGGGACCAGATCATCTCAGAGTGGAAGGACTTCTACCGGGGTCATAGGAAGGGCCCCTATCTTCCAGGTTTGGTGTCCGAATTGTGCAGGAGGGTTGGGGTTCCTGAGGATCATACAGATTTGGAGGTATCTATGGATGATGCCTTCAACCCTCTCTGGGTGAAAGTGATCACCTCCAAGAAGAAGAGGAAGGTAGATGAAGTAGGGAGCAGTCAGCCTGTTGAGGATGCTGACGATGATGATGATGATGACACCCCCCCTTCCCAGCCTCAGCCCCCAATCACTAGCCACTAGCTAGAGGAGAATCTGGCCGCTGTCAGGAGGTTCATGGAGGACACTGCTGCTGCTGGAGGTACAACCCCTCCCCCTCTGCTTAGGATTTTACAGCACTCCATAGGTAGTTAGAGGAAGAGAAGAAGAAGAGGCGCTATCGGGACCGCATGTTTGCCCGGATGTGGAAGACCATCAAGGTCATGTTCACTTGCATCGCCCCTGGTTAGGAGCTTCCCACTCTTGAGCCCAAGGACAGGCAGGAGTTCCTCTTCCCGAGTGATGATGAGGTCTAGGACCTCCCCTCCCCACTTTTATTAAGATTTTTACTGCTTTTTGGGGTTTGCCCCCGTTTAGGGCACGTACTAGACGATGTTCCCTTTTCCTTTTTCCCTTTGTTTTTAAGCACATGAATGCTAGTTTTCAGACAATTTCCCTTAGATGCATACTATATTAGTTCTATAAATGGTTTCCTTTTTTACATAGCAACTCGTAGCTTAATTATCGCTTTTAAATGCCCCAGGAATGAAATTAAAAATAGGGAAAAACAGGGCAGGCATTCTGCCCCGCGCCTCCCCGCTATACCGATTGTCATTCCGCTATCGCGGTACTGCTGTAGCGGTAGAAATTTCTGCTATAGCGGGATCGCTGTAGTGGTACAGTTCTACTATGACGGTCCCGATGGTAATAGCCAAGAAAATTAAAATTTTCAGTAGAATCAACTCATCCCCTTTCCTGATTACCATTATTAATATCGTAAGTCCTGCCATAGTCTTGAACAACACCCAAAGACCATTCCTGACAATGCACAGGTCAAAACTTAGCATCCAATAATCGCCAAATCAAAATCAAATTACATGAGAAAACCATTCACAACAACAGATTCCCGCTATCATGCATGAATAACCCTCTTGTCCCCATGGTTCCCAACCAAGCCCCGACTGTCCTGAAACCAAAGCTTTCCTACAGTAATAAGTCATGTCCCCTCACCATTTTAACCAATGATGAGTCCCTTTTTTCAGAATGATATATGAAGTTTTCAAATTAAGACAGACTGCAGTTTATCACAAATTAAAAGTACACCAATTTTCAAGTTATGACTCTCTTTAGGCCCAAATATTCACAGTCAGGCAATCAATTACACACTAACAGTTTCAGTCACACAAGCATTGTAACACACCAAGTCTCAAGCTTCAAGCTACAACAAAGTCAAGCCACATATACTACTCTCTACTCGTCCCATGGATGACTATTAGCCAGTCATTCATGCTTTACGATAGCCTCTCAGGCAAGATACCAATTGGAACCTTCCCAGTTCTAACTTCTCTTGCTTGTTTCATTGCAACCGGAGTCCAATGACATCCTTCACTTCGTTGAGATACCAATTGAAATCAAGAGATACTAAATTCGACATTTTTCTCTTATACAGGGAGACCGGTAACCTAGGCTCTGATACCATCTATCACGACCCAACTACTGAGCCGTGCGGAAGCCTACTTTAAGCACCTAGATAGATGAACCCTTACCACTTGATCTAATAGGTAAATTGCGGAAACAAGTATAATAGTAAATAACCTCATTTTAATGCATGAAAACAATTACAAGTTAAATGCGAAAAAACTCTTTTTTTGAAAATACAGACACCTTCCCTAGGATCTAGTCTAAGCCAGTACAAGAGCTACTACATGAGTAAAACAGAAATGTAAAAGGGACACAACTCCCACCATGGAAACAAGAGGAGAAGCTGCTGGAGAATCACCATTATCCTGTACCTAAGAAATATCACCGACCCTGCAACCAGACTATACCCAAAAGGGTATATCAGGAATAGAATCAGTACAACCACACGTACTGGTAGGCATCATCAGTCAAACCAAATCCATTCCATACTATCACATAATAAATCAAGGGAAATGCACATTTAATTACAATACTCAACCTTTCAACATCCACCTTACCAAAATCCAACGTTAACCCTAACCTATCCATCCATTCCACTGCCAATCCACCCCTATAAGACGTTATGCTCTAACTTCTAGGACATTCCTAAGTCGCCTTAACCATTAGACTTTCCAGACACTTTGGCACCTAGACTTCCCAAGTCACACTTGTCATTAAACCCGACATCTATGCCTATGCTCGAACTACCATTCCCTTACCCCAGTCAACCACTATGACTCAACAATCCGAAGTAAGCCCCACTACCTAGTGACGTAGACCACACCTGACATACCGCCATTTACTCATACAACACCGCCCCAATGACCCCCAGGCCATACTCAACGAGTAACAACAACCAACATTATGGCCAAACAACAAGTCTCTTCCTTAACCTATCAACCGCATATAACCAAATAACAGTCGAGGACAGATCAGTGACAATAAACATGTCTTATTCACACAATCCAAACACACCAAGGATCCTTAGGACACCACCTACGTTTTCAATATGCAATCCCGGTCTACACTAAGACTAACCTCACATTTAAATATAATCATCCGGCCTCTCATGGACTATATACAGAAATCACAATTCAAGAATACAACCCGGTCCACTCATGGAACCATCAAAAGAATATAATCAATGCAAGTAAATCAAAACTCATACCAGACATGGTACCCAAACCAACCATTATGAATTCCTGTACTAGGCGTGGTACTTGAGCCAACCGAATAGTAATACGTACCAGGCATTGTACCCGATCCAACTAATATGCAACCGGTACCAGGCGTGGTACCCGAGCCAACCGAATTTCACACCAAATCCATTCAATCAACACACCATGAACAAAAGCATATTGCTAAACCAACAAGCAACAAAACAAGTTCATTTCACAAGACTGATAACCGGATAAGTAGACATTCATAACCTCATTCCCTAAGTATGCAAACTCACACCATACTAAGCGATAGCACATGAACACATATTGCATATTGGGAAACCAATAACCATCACCTACTAATCATTACACCAAGTTTGACATCCCCTTTTTAGACAACACAATAGGGAGAAGACAACACCTAACATTGGTACTTTAACCATCATTATTCACTCTACCTTTATTAGCAAAACACTCCCGAAGCTCCCTCTATTAGGCATCTCATTAACCAAGGCATTTTCGGTTTCTCGAACCTTCCCGACACCCTACTCCCTGAATTCTATCATCATACAATACATAATAATCATAAACGACCCAGAATATAACACCACATTATCCCAACCCGACCATTTTCTAATTCAAACAGTCCAACCACAACCATCCTCCAGACTCCGTGTCCGAAGGCCTAATCATGAGCTCTTCTTTCCGTCTATACAATAATGTAAAAATGAAAATAGGTCAATCTACTCAATGGAAAGAACCTACCCTACCTGGATGCCAAGCGGTTGCACAATGCATTTTCTGGCTTCGTGAAGGCATTCCCTGATGATTGACGAGCCCGAAATCGTGGTTTCGCATCCTTTTAGCCGGAATCCTTCCTCCCCATGGCTCCCAAGCCTTGGAGCAGCCTAGCAGGGTTTTTGGAGTAACCCTCGTATCCTTTTCAACTGAGGAGGAGAAGTGCTTTTATTAATTCGTGTTATTGAGCTACTGCCTCCCGTCATTCCGCTATAGTGGACAGTCGTCCGCTACAGCGGTAGCGCTATAGCGGAATAAATCCCGCTATAGCAGAGTGACGTCAGCCCGGATAAATTTTTTGTCACGTTGACCCCACTTAATTTAAAATTTATTTTTAATCATTTTCAAATTTGCGATATCGCAATTTCTTAAATAACGACGGATACGGTCGTTACAATTAGTTTCCTAAATAGACACCAAATGCCAATAAGTGACCCATAAAAAATAAAATATTGGGATAATTTAATTTTTAATTAATAGAAAAATATTCACACCCATTTTTTGTTCGAACCTTACCTCTTTCTAGTAAGTTCATTCGGTACTATAATTGTTTATTATGTACTTAGATGTAAATCAATTTAGTGATTATGAAAAATCTTAAATATTACAATTTTATCCAATAAGGAATTACTTTTTGAAGAAATTTTTTAAGGTATAAAAGTTGAACAATATGTTAGAGCTATCTTAATCTGCCAACATTGTATTCATATTTTTATAATAATAATAATATAAATAATTTTTTTGCAAAGTTCTTGATTTGGTTAATATTGTGGAAATATAGTCAACAACTTATGTGTTACCACTTACCGTGTTATTTGTAGTCATATGATTTGATTTTCAACACTTTTTGTGTGAATGAAGTATAGCTACTAAAATAATTTACTCAACAGAATAAGTTTGTAAAAAGCACAATTTTAAAAAATAAATGTTGGTTGTATATTTGACTATTCATTATAAAAAAACAAATAATAGCATACGATAAAGGATGAAAACATATATATATTCATTAAACTTGATTAACTATACATAGTAAGTTTATGTACAATTAAGATCATGAAACTAACTTAAAAGAAAGTAATAATTTTGTAATTCTATTTCACCATCTTTTAACACTCACATATTTATTTTAAGATTTAGTGTCTAAAATCAAATGACTGAGTTGATGTAAGGCGCTAGTTTCAGGTATTGGTTCACAAGGGCATAAATTCGAATCTAACTAATGAACCCTTTTGACATTGCATACTCAAACTTGGATATAGTTGTTGAAAGCTCTCATTGGATATCCTTAAATATGATAGTTGGATTAATAAAAATTAAATTAATTATAAAATTTAAATATATTAAAGATGTATTTCTCCTTGAGAATTGATATTATTTTTCAACTAAATAATTGCACATCCCAACTCTCTAAGATATTACTTTAGTTCTTTTTTCTCACCGAGTCATAAAAATATGATTCTTCACTTGAAAGAAAAACATAAAGAAAAAAGGCTTTTATCGTAATATTTTATCTTTTTTCTATGAATTTTATTTTTTAGATCTGCCAACTTCTTTCATCCTAACCTTCATATATGCTAAATGAAAGAAATATTAGCCTCGTTAAATAAGATAACTAGCTAGAGTTGCACATATAATATTTTAACATTTGTCATAATTTGTCCCTGTCGGATCAATTTCTAAAAATTAATATAATATGAAATGATGTAGTAGATTTTACAAATCAAGAGGAATTTTCATAAATATCTATAGTTTGAGCCTTATTAGTAATTTGTAGCTATAATTTAGGTATTTATTATTTGTAGCAAGTGTTTGGCGTGTCAGGCAATAATAATAATAAAAGAAATTAATATTTTTGAGGTGTCAGTTGACTATATTCGTTGTATTCATATACACATTTAGGTTGTATCGACGAATACAGTTCGGGTATACAAGGATACAAACAATAAAAAAATACAGGAGACTATATTTATTCACCTTACTTTCACTTGTACTCATTCGCTATTGTACTTATCCGCTCTAATTTTACTTGTATTCATTCACTTTAGTTTCACTCATATTCATTCACTCTACTCTATCAATTGTTATCGGTTTATATCATTTGTATTCATTCACTTTAATACTTGTATTAACACATATAAATTTTGATGGATATAATCACGATAGGTTGTATGCATTCACTTAATTTCGCTTGATACACTAGAGGTAAAATACAAAAATATAAGGTTGAAATACAAGGGTGTATATAAGGTTACAAACAATAAGAATACAATGTAAAATCAAGGCAAAATACAAATATAACAACCTGTTCCATCGCTATAGTAAAGTAAGGGCATAAGTACCCGGCTAGAAAAGTCCCTAAGATGAGAGTTGGTAAAATCTCAAGTTAGGGTGAGCTTTAATAAAAATCTAGTGTTTTGTACCTTAGAGACGGCTGGGGTCTTGTCGCGCCCCATTTTTCTCGCGAAAAGTGGGCCATCGATGTGACAACTCTTTTTAAGATAGAAAAGAGTGAAGAGTCGCCACCTAACGAATTTAAGGTGCGTTAGGACACCATTCTAACTAACTACGACTAAATTAATTTAAGGTCTAAATCACCAGAAATCGGGTAAGGGTTCAAGTTACCTCAAAAGGAAGGTGTTAAGCACCTTTTGAGGTCCACAAATGTGGGTCCCTGCCGGATTCGTTATTTATGTGGGAATTAAGTGATAAACAAAGGGTCAATAGTTTTATTAGCCTATTATTAACTAAGTAATTAAACAAATAAACCTTTATTTTAAGCAAGTAGATAACTTAGTTACTAATAGTCTAAGTGAAAAAAAAGATCATGCACATAAACCGCAATTAAAATAAATAATGAAACGAAAAGGAGATCAGCGAGAAGATAGAATTAACACAAGAATATAGAAAAAGAAACCTAATTACTAAGTGATTTAGATAACTACCCCAAACATATAATAAAACAAGAACTAAACTTAGGTTAGTTTTAACCTATTCGGATCAATGCCCGGCTTATTTACCGAAGACAATTTCAAAGACATTGTCGTATTCTGCTCGGGTCAATTTCCATCATGTCCGTCTATCTACCTACCTAAGTTGGTTATTAAGATTATTATTCCTAGGAGCGTACAAAAGAAATGAAAAATCTAGCGTACCCTAGTATGCCTACTCGTCGCACTTAATGTCCAAGAGGCATTGGACTACTATTTTGGATATGGGTCTAGACAATAAGATTCCAAGGCTACTTAATGAGACTCGGGATTAACGTCATATAAAACATACATGGACTTTAAAACAAGTAGCACAGAATGATTTCGAATAGGCCTCACAACTCGCACAATTAACAATTTATGTAGTTAATCTTATGAGCATGATATCTAGGATTGAACATTTAGAAAATTGACATTTTATTAAAACATGTGAACATGATCAAGACATACAGGAATTAATTAAGTCCTATAAGCATAATATCTAGTGGTTTTAACATGCATACCTAAATTTTACTAATTTTAAACATGCTGAAACAAGTTTATACATGCTGAGACTGGTTTTAAAAAAACATGCTTTCATTTTAATATGCTAAAACGGTTTAAACATGCTGAGACTATAATTAATGTGCTGAAGCTGATTTAGAATCCAAAACATTAACTGATTTATTTAAAAATGCTGAAATTAATTTTAACATCCAAAACGATTGTCAAATAATTGAGAATGCCAAAATGGATTTGACTTATAGGAGTGATTTCTGATTTTAACAAACGAAGCAGATTTTAAAACCTAAAACATGTCTTCTAACAAACGATGTTAATACAACTCCTATAGGCATAATTTCTAACAAATGAGATTAATAGAAATTCTATAGGCATGATTTCTACGGTTTACAATTAAAGCAAGAAGCACGTAGTTTGCCCCTTCCCCATAGCAGTTCCCCTAAATTTCATTTATTTATCCGAGTTTATACAATAAATATTACAGACCAAATAAATGAATGAGAAAGGAAATAAAAAGAATCCAAGTCTATGGAGACTCCCAAATCCCGGGCAACTCTTCACAATTCCCAAACGGCTTGGCTAGCAACTAACCTGTCAAAAATAAGCATACAAAATCCAGAGGGGCTTATAACGACTCCTAATACTGGTCCTTAACATGGCAAAGTTTCATGAGAACCTCAAGGGTCCTAGGCATTGCCCATGTCAAGGTATAGGATACCGTTTAAGGCTCTCTGTTCCATACAACATAAAACGATACAACATAAAGGGAATACATGGCGATCACATACATAACCAACAAATAATAGCAGCTTGTATCACGTAATCAAATAGGCAGCAATTAATATCTTCAAACCCCTATAGTCATCTTTTCTATCATGTTCATAAATTATATACATTAATTAAAAGACATACCAGTTTGCAGTAAATAACAAAAGAAATTCGAGACCCAACACTTAGCAATCAACAATTTTGTTCACAGTAGAGAGCTTTTTAACAATATGAGAGTAGTCAATATGAGTGTCAAGTCTGGGAAGACTATGAAAAGAGGGGACTGCTTATATAGTAGGTGAATTGTAAATAAAATAAGGAAAGAAAATAATTTCAAAAATCAATTAAAAGAGTTTTCCTTAAACAGATTGATAGAATCAATTAGGAGTAGAGAATCATGCTAAGTTTATCATAAATACGTGAGTACTAGAGCTGTTTCATAATAAAAGGAGAAAAGGAATATACCTTCCTTTTCGAAAGAAATCAGTCCTATTTTATTGTATAATCAGAGTAAATTTTAAATAAATTAGTGAATTTGCCATAAATTTTTCCCAAAACCAAGCAATTAAATTAATTAGAGGGTAAAACAAATCATCCCTTTACCATAATTAGCCAAGTACTAAAACTGTTCTAATATATATAAGGAGGAGGAATCAATCAAGAATAACCAAGTGCCAAAGCCATTCCAATCCAAGTAAGGAAACAAGATCAATTAGAGGCATAAAAACATGCCGAAATTAATCAGTAAGGATCAAACTTAGCTTTACCAGGCAAATCAAGTCTTAAGTCTGTCCCAATTTGATTTCAGGAAGAGAATGGGGCAAACAAATCAAATTACCAAAGTTACTAGAAATAAGTAAGTACCAAGATCACTCATACAAGAAAGGAAAACAGAGATAATGCTTAAACTGGTCAATTACAACCGACAGTAATCAAATAATGAGCATAAAGGATATCTAATCACAAAATCAATCAAGTAACACAATCATAAGAATTATTCTACTTTTATGCTCACAAACGGGCTATATAAGGCTTTCTTAGAACAGAGAATAACTTTCCAAATCATGAACACAAACTATATTCCCATAAATAGTAGATGAGATATGGATTAACATGTATAATGCATTGGGATAACACAAGGATAGTGAGCAAATGCATGATGACCTACAAATTTGACTTAGAGCGTAAAAATAGTAATCAACAACATGCTTGGAAATTAGTTTCACCAACAGAGCAACATATATTCGAGTTTTTTTCAGAATTGGCTAGAAGTAAAAAATCATAAAAAATTGAGGTTTTCACATATGATATCTCAACGGCGTAATTAACATGAAATCATAGAATTTAAGCACCAATTTACCAGCCAAACTTTAATAATTTCACCTCTAATAATCTGATTAAAGCAAGAAAGAGATGATGAAATTGAAAGTGATCAAACCCGAAGTGAATTCATGATAATCCATCGTGAAGTAAACCTTAAAGCCTTAACCAAAACCAAGACGAGAGGGTTAATTTTGATGGCTTATCGATCAACCAAAACTTGACTGTGAAAACAAATTGAGCCATGCGTAGTATTCCTTTTATCAACACCTCCTCCGATATTCGCTAGAAAAGACACGGCCTTCGGGTTTTTTTTGTGGGGATTTTAACGGGGAGACAGAGAGAAGATAAATGGGGTCTGTTTGGTGGTAGTGTTGGCTAACTTGGGGTTTGCTGGAGCGGCGAGGCGATGGTGGTTGGTTCACTGGTGGAGCTGCAGGGTGATGGTGGTCGGTTCACTGGTTTCGCCGGCCACCTTTATGGTGACGCAATGACGAGAAGGGAGAAGAAGCTAGGGCGGCGGATGTTCAGGGTTTTGGGTGGTAGAGAAATCGAGGGAGAAGGGGGGTGGCGGTTCCTGGTGGTACGGTGGAAGGTAGGAGAAGCGAAGCGGTAGCAGTGGGTTGCCGCCCGTCAGCGTAGGGGAAGAGAGAGGAGACAGAGAGCAAGAGAGTTTTGAGAGCATTTGGGAGATGAGGGTGGCGCGGTGGAAGTGGAGAATAGAAGTGATTAGGGTTTGGGGTAGGGTAAATTAATAAAAGGAAAGGGTGGGGGATTGATCTCGACCGTTGATCATGTTTGATCAATGGTTGAGATTGGATCTGACGTGGGTCGGATTAACGGGTCAGACGGGTCCACCAGTTTGAGTCAATTGAAATTGGAAATTGGACTTTAAAATTGAGCCAAATTGGCCCAATTTAGGCTAGATTTGAAATAATTTGGGTAGAAAGGGGCTAGAATTTAAAATATTTGAGAAAGACATGTAATTGAGCTATTATTTTATTAGTAAAACTATATGTAATTTGATAAACAAAAATAATGTTTAACGATAATTAGCAAGTGAAGAAATTTATTTAAAATTAATTATGTATATATATTGTACGTAAAATTAATGACATGTAATATTATACGAGATTTATGATAAAATAATAATAATTAAGAGATAAATTATATATTTATAAATTGCATACGAATTTAAAAAGTGTCAAGACGTCGATAAAACACGTGATTTATTTAGCAGATAAGAGCAAAACGCAAGAAAAATTAAGCTTTTAAAATAATAATAGCTAATAAAATAATAGCCCGAGAGTGGTATAGGAAGGTCAAAATTGGGTGTCAACAGCTGCCCCTTCCTTGCTCGGGAATAAAGGATGAATTGACGGGCAAGAAATGTTGACTAGTAGCCAATTTTGTCCGACCTGATGATTAATTCCTCTGAGTCCGAAAAGCAAAAGGGGATTGCAAAAATGTTGCGGCCGAGACTTCGAATTTCAAGTCGCCTACATATCCATGTTTTTACGGAAATCAGGCCTTGTGTAGTTCTAGATTTAGAAATGAACGAGGCTTCTAAAGAAGATATACGACTGAAATTTCGAACGAAGACGCAGTTGGCACGATTTGATGAGATTTAAACGATTAGCTGAGAATAGGATGCGAGCAACGGTCTAGTGTTGGCAACATGGGGATAGTAAGAGTTATTTTTTTGAAGCAAAACGACAGTTAATCTCGTTTCTTGGCTTGTTCAGCTTTCGGTGCCTGCAATTTCTATTATAACTAGATAAAAGATTAACATTTAAATAAAAATAAAGTAAAACATGATGCAGGTTCCCTTTAAGACTATGGAAGGTTGCTTAAGACGGTAAAAATGATGTCTTTAGCGATGATTTCTCAGGGTCATGATACATAAAATTTAATCCTCAGGCCATGAAATAATGTCTGCGGGCCATGAAAATGGTGCCTTTAGACGATGACGCCTTTGGAGCATGATAAGCAGAAAGTGAATCCTTAGGCCATGAAATGATGTCCGCAAGCCATGAAAATGATTCCTTTAGACTATGACGCCTTCGGAGCATGATAAGCAGAAATTAAAGAAAGCGTATCTGTTTTGAGTGGCATGGCATGACGTTTGGTAGCTTCTGAATAATTTGTTCCATGGTAGCTTGTTGTGATTCGATGCGATCTCGGGCTCAATGCAATTTCGGGCACAATGCAATTCTCGGGCCAAATGCAATCTTGGGCTCAATCAAAATTCTCTGGCACAGTGCGATTCTCGGCCCAAAATGCAATCTCAGGCACAATGCAATTCTCGAGCCAAATGCAATCTTGGGCTCAATCAAAATTCTCGGGCACAGTGCGATTCTCGGGCTTAATGTAATTTATAATTCTCAGGCACAATGCAATCTCGGGCATAATGCAATCTCGGGCCAAATGCAATCTCAGGCTCAAATGGATTTTCCGGGAAAATATAATTCTCGAGCCAAATGTAATTCTCAAGCTTAACGCAATCCCAGGCCAAATGCAATTCTCGGGCCAAATATAATTCTTGGGCTCAAATGCAATCTCGGGCCAAAGTCATCTCGGGCATAACGCAATCTCGGGCCAAATGCAATTCTCAGGCCAAATGCAATCCTCGGGCTCAAATGCAATCTCGAGCCAAAGTCATCTCGGGCTTAATGCAATCTCAAGCCAAATGCAATCTCGGGCTCAAATGCATTTTTCGGGCAAATATAATTTTCGAGCCAAATGTAATTCTTAGGCTTAACGCAATCCCAGGCTAAATGCAATTCTCGGGCCAAATATAATTCTCGGGCTCAAATGCAATCTCGGGCCAAAGTCATCTCGGGCATAATGCAATCTCGGGCCAAATGCAATTCTGGGGCCAAATGCAATTCTTCTTTGAGGAGATAGAGTAGCTTAGCTTTCTTGCCATATTTTGATGACGGTGTTTGTCTTGATGCTGCTGAGACAATTCTTGGATTTGTACCTGCTAGTTCTACGTTCAAAGAAAAATTGTTAATTTGTAAAAAGGGGAGGTTGATTTGGCCATCTGCTCTTGGGTGCATCTGTCCTCCTTGTTATGTGTCTGCGGGCTGTCGCACTCTCTTCGGGAACTCGCTCGAGCAAATAAATAAATAAGCTTTGAAATCGTATTTTTAAATAACTTGCTTTGAAAAGGGAAGGGAAATGTTAAAAAATCAAAATATTGTTGAATCATAAACTGTGACATGCTTTGAGACATCACAACATCTTATCCTCTTTGTATTTGGAGTGCAGCTCCGATGAAATTTTTGAGGGCTCTCAAAAATTTCTGAACCAGTGTAGAACTTGTCTTTCGGCTAGAAAATTTTGTAGAATGAACGGTCGCTTGTTGTGAATTTTGAGGTTCCCTCAAAATTTTTTTCCCCAATCTTATGATTCATGGTAATGCCTTTCAGATGGAATTTTTGAGATCTTCTCAAAAATTCTACCCCAGTTATGATACTTGACAAGGGAAAATGAAAGGTTTTATTATGATAAGACCGAACTCCATATGAGCGCCTACGTATCCCTCTTAAACGGGAATCAGGTCGAATGTAGTTCCACTTACAAGGTAAGGAAGCATAACACAAATAACTTTCTCTTAACTTCTCAGATGAAGTATCTTCTGACAGCGTCGAAATTGATAGGCTTGGGCCACACTTCACCATCCATTTCTGCTAGTATGAGTGCTCCTCCTGTCAGAACCCGATGGACTATATAAGGACCTTGCCAATTTGGTGCAAATTTTCCCTTTGCCTCGTCTTGATTTGGAAAGATCCATTTTAGGACAAGTTGCCCCGGTGTAAAATGCCTTGGTCTGACCTTCTTGTTGAAAGCTTTAGCCATTCTATTCTGATAGAGTTGACCGTGACAAATTGCATTTATTCTCCTCCCATCAGTAAGTGCCAGTTGTTCCATTCTACCTCGCACCCATTCAACATCACTTAGTTCTTCTTCCTGAATGATCCTTAGAGAAGGTATCTCCACTTCAGCAGGTATCACAACTTCAGTACCATAAACCAGAAGATAAGGAGTGGCCCCTGTAGAAGTCCTCATCGTAGTACGATATCCCAACAATGCGAAGGGTAGCTTCTCGTGCCAGTGTCTGTAATTGTCAATCATATTACGCAATATCCTCTTGATGTTTTTGTTCGCAACCTCAACTGCTCCGTTCATCTGTGGCCTATAGTCTGTAGAGTTTCGATGGTTGATCTTGAACTGCTCACACGTTGCTTTCATCAGATCACTGTTGAGATTGGTGCCATTATCTGTAATAATTGACTCAGGAACTCCAAATAGATAGATAATATGATCTCGGACAAAATCAGCTACAACCTTCTTTGTGACAGACTTATGTGAGGTAGCCTCGACCCATTTGGTGAAATAATCAATAGTAACAAGAATGAACCTATGTTCGTTGGATGCGGAAGGTTTGATAGGACCAATAACATCCATACCCCAAGCTACAAATGGCCAAGGAGAGCTGGTGACATGGAGTTCGTTGGGAGGAACTCGAATCATGTCGGCATGCGTTTGGCATTGACGACACTTTTGCACATAACGAATGCAATCCGTGTCCATAGTCAACCAAAAGTACCCGGATCTCAGTATTTTCTTGGCCAAGGTAAATCCGTTCATGTGAGGGACGCAAGTTCCAGCGTGGACTTCTTCAATCAAACTAGAAGCTTCTCTAGCATCAACACACCTCAGCAGTCCTAAATCAGGAGTCCTCTTGTACAAGATTTCTCCGCTTAAGAAGAATTGGTTAGCTAACCTCCGAATAGTGTGCTTTTGAATACTTGTGGCATTCTCCGAATAATCTCCATTTTTTAAGTATCCCTGGATATCAACATGTCATGGCTTGCCATCTAACTCCTCTTCGACATGGAAACAATATGCAGGCTACTCGTGAGTATGAATAGGGATGGGATCAATATATTTCTTGTCCGGATGCTGTATCATAGAAGACAAAGTGGCCAAAGCATCAGCGAATTCATTCTGGATTCGCGGAACATGTTTGAATTCTATCTTGACAAACCTCTTGCGCAATTTTTGTATGCAATCTATGTATGGCAAGAGTTTTCTGTTCTTGGCAGCCCATTCCCCTTGTACTTAATGAATCAACATGTCTGAGTCCCCAATTACCAATACCTCTTGGACATTCAGGTCAATGGCTAGCCAAAGCCCCAAAATACAGGCTTCGTATTCAGCCATATTGTTGGTGCAAGGAAACCTAAGTTTGGCTGATACCGGATAATGCTGGCCAGTTTTTGAGATCAAACCAACTCCAATACCTACCCCTTTGAAGTTCGCATCTCCATCAAAGAATATCCTCCAACCATTGTATATTTCGTATATGTCCTCTCCCACAAATGCCACTTCCTCATCAGGAAAATAAGTTTTCAAGGGTATGTATCCATCATCTATGGGGTTCTCGGCCAGGTGATCTGCCAACGCTTGTGCTTTCATGGCCCTCTGAGTGACATAAACTATGTTAAATTCACTCAACAAAATCTGCCATTTAGCCAGCTTCCCGGTAGGCACGGGCTTTTGGAAGATGTACTTTAGTGGATCCATTCTCGAGATCAAGTAAGTAGTGTATGCTGAGAGGTAATGTCTAAACTTCTGGGCTGCCCAAGTTAATGCACAACACGTGCATTCCAGCAAAGAGTAACGAGCCTCATATGATGTGAACTTCTTACTCATGTAATAGATTGCCTGCTCCTTCTTCCCTGTTTCATCATGCTGCCCCAGAATACAACCAAAAGCATTATCCATCACAGATAAATACAACAGTAGTGGCCTACCTGGCTCAGGAGGGACCAATATAGGAGGATTAGATAGGTAATCCTTGATTTTGTCAAATGCTTGCTGACACTCTGACGTCTATTTTGTGGCAGCATCCTTTTTCAATAACTTGAAAATCGGCTCACAGATGACAGTGGATTGGGCTATGAAGCGACTGATGTAGTTGAGGCAGCCCAAGAAACTCATTACCTCTTTCTTATTTTTTGGTGGCGGAAGCTCTTTGATGGCTTTGATTTTGGTCGGGTCCAACTCTATTCCGCGACGACTGACGATAAAACCCAATAATTTTCCCGCAGGGACTTCAAAGGCACACTTTGCCGGGTTCAGCTTCAAATTGTACTTCCAAAGCCTATTAAAGAACCTCTCGAGATCGTCCAAATGACTCGAACCCTTCTTGGATTTGATGATAACATCATCCACATAAACTTCAATTTTCTTGTGGATCATGTCATGAAAAATGGTAGTCATGGCCCTCATGTATGTAGCTCCAGTATTTTTCAACCCGAAAGGCATAAACTTGTAACAATAAACCTCCCAAGGTGTAATGAAAGCAGTTTTCTCAGCATCCTCCTCATGCATCTTAATTTGATGATACCGACAAAGCAATCCACGAATGATTGTGTTTCATGCTTGGCACAGTTATCGATCAAGATATGTATATTAGGGAGTGGAAAATTGTCCTTAGGGCTGGCTCTGTTAAGATCCCTGTAGTCAATGCAGACTCTGACCTTACCATCCTTCTTGGGAACAGGTACGATATTAGTTAGCCAAGTTGGATATTCAGTTACTCGAATGATTCCAGCCTCAACTTGCTTTGCCACCTCCTCTTTAATCTTCAAGCTCAGATCAGGTTTATACTTTCTGAGTTTCTGTTTGATAGGAGGACAAAAGGGATCAGTGGGCAGTCTGTGGGATACAATCGAAGTGCTCAATCCTGTCATATCTGCATGGGACCAAGCAAAGACGTCTTTGTGTTTTTTCAAAACCCGAACATAGCCCTTTTTCTCATTTTCAGATAAGTAAACACTGACGTATGTTTCATTAGCCACTTTTGAGTCCCCTAAGTTCACTACCTCTATATCCACTAGGTTTGCCTTAGGTTTATGTTCAAACTCTTCAACCTTTTTAACGAGTTCTTTCGGTACTTCAGCTTCTTCTACCTCTTCTAGTTCACTTATATTATGTTGCGCAGTCTCATTACATGTCACAGTCTCAGATTCAACATTTTTAGAAGTAATTTTGTTGAAAAAGAAAGAAAGGAAAGAAAACATAAATAAAGGATATTAATATACTGAAGAGAAGCCCTTTATTAAAGAAAGCTGAGTGCCTTCAAAATAGTAAATAACATGAAAGTGAACTCGAAATCGAGTCTATTTATTGAAAACAATAAAATCTTCTGCATCTACCCAAGTGCTCGGCGGGCCCTAGAAGGAGTGGCAGTCCAGTTGCTGAGAGTGGATTTGGGCCTGATTGCTCTGTTTAGGAACTCCTCTTATCCCCTCATCGATGATGACATTGCAGTTCTCTTCGGTCAGGAATAGACCTCTTAAGCTTTCTAGCACATCATCAAGAAATCTCGCAGAGATAAAAGTCTGATGCAATGACGGTATCGGTCCTAGCGAAGGATAATAGAATCCGCCCACGGGTGACTTCCAATCTTTGTACTCTTGTGCAGTGCCAAGATAACCAAACCCGAACATGGTCTCCTGTGACTGTATCTGTATTGGTTCCATTATGCCTTGCAAATTTTCCCCCAAGCCGCCATTAGGTACGAACCCTGAGAGAAGCAACATATTCATGATCGTGCCGCTCCACCATGGTCCCTCTCCAACAAATCCCACCATTTCCAGTGTGTGGAAAATTTCTCCTTCCAATCTCTCTTTTCCTTCCACCGCGTATATAGAGTGACCCTTTTCACCATGGACCACCACCTCTTGATAGTCCCATTCAAAATTGAGGCATTGATGCAGAGTAGAGGACACTGCTCCTGCCATATGAAGCCATGGGAGACCAAGTAACATATTGTAGGAGACTGGGATATCCATTACTTGGAGCACAATGGAGAACGTGGCAGGTCCAATCAATGCATCGAGGGTAATTTTGCCAATGGTATCTCTTTGAGAGTCGTCAAAAGCCTTTATGTTCATCCTCCAAGTCTGAATCTTAGAAGTGTCAACCTCTAGCCTTGTCAGTGTGGCGAGGGGCATATGTTTAGACCAGAGCCTGGATCGATCAATACCTTTGTTATCACCCTATCCTCATACTGCATGGTGATGTGCAAAGCATTATTGTGCACTCTTCCTTGAGGCGACAGTTCATCCCCGTGAAAGGATATTTTATGAGCCTCGAATACCTTACCAACCATATGGGCTACCTCTCCACCGGTGATATTAGCCAGTACATAAGCCTCACTAAGAACCCTCATTAGAGCTTTCTGATGGAGCTCAGAAGTCTGTAAAAGTGACAAAATAGAGATTTGAGCCGAAGTTTTGCTCAGCTGATCTACAATGGAATATTTACCTTCTTCCAAATGCCATTCTCCTCAACCTCTACAACTGGTTGTTTTCCCTTGCTAGAACTTCCGTGAGCCAGATTTTCAGGCGTGTAAATTTTGCCAGATCGAGTCATACCCTGAGCGGCATCAGCCTCGGCTACCTTTGCCTTTCCCGAAATATCACGTTCATAATTCCATGGTACTGCATGGGGATCATAAGAAACTGGAGTAGCTCGATATACAGTAAATGCGGATTTAGGAGCAGCCACCTCTACTTCAAACAGAACCTATTTTTGTGCCGGAGCAGATGTTTGTGACACCATCGCGACATCCCCTTCTTTCTTGATAACCCAAATAGAGCCTTCCAGATCCACTGCCTCTCCAACTTCCAACATATTGACCTGATGATTTGGGAGTGGATTGTTGGTGACATTCAGAGCTGGGTCTTTCAACTGAATAACCTTTGTATCAATCAACTTCTGAATTTGATCCTTCAGTGAGCGGCATACTTCAGTAGTATGTGAACCTTTCATCCCTGAATGGTACGCACAGACTTTGTTAGGGTCGTACCATTTGGCCTGAGTGTCTACAGGTAAAGCGAGAACGGGAGTGATGAGGCCATCTACCCTCAATCTTTCATACAACTAGGCAATTGGTTCAGCCAAAGGAGTATATTGCTTGACCGGCCTTTTCTCGAAATTGGCTCGGGGTCTGTAATTTGGATTAGTTGGGGGAGATTGGTTGAGAAGGCTGGGCATTATAAACGGGGTAAGAGGGAATTTGGTATGAGTATGTAGGCATTTGATAAAGAGGGATAGGGTATGGAGATTGTTGGTATAGTGGAGGGTGTGTTGTAGGCGTTTGGGAAATGAGTGGTGTTTTGAAATCCTGTGCCATCATCACAGTCCCCAATTCTTTTTTCTTTTGATTTTCAGCAATTCCGCCAGATTGTAGGGACTTACTAGTAGCCTGTAGAGCCTCCAGATTAATAATGCTACCACTTTTGATGCCTTCTTCTAGTCTTTCCCCAACCTGGATGATCTCGGCGAAACTCTTTTCCGTGATGAGCATCATCTTTTCATAGTACTGTGGTTCCTGGGCCCGAATAAAATAATCTTTCATTTGAGCCTCATCCATTGGAGGTCGGGCTCTGGCCGCTTCAGCTCTCCATCTCAAGGCATATTCCCGAAATAATTCATTAGGCTTCTTCTTCAGGTTTTGAATGTGAAACCAATTTGGGGCGTTGTCCATGTTGAATCCAAATCTTTCTACAAAATCGGAGGCCATGTCTATCCATCTGGACCACTTTTTGGTATCCTGCTCAATGTACCAGGTTAAGGCCTCCCCGGTAAGGCTTCTCATGAACAACTTCATCCGTATTTTCTCATCTCTTCCTACTCCCACCAGCTTATCACAGTACATTTTTAAGTGTGCTTTGGGATCCCCAGTCCCATTGAATAACTCAAATTTAGGAGGTTTGTACCCCTCCGGTAATTCAACGTCTGGATGCATACATAGGTCTTCATAATTCAGACCCTTCACTCCTCTAATGCCCTCCATATGTTGCAGTCTGTTGTTGACCTGCTCTAACTTTTCGACCATGTTCTGTATTAACCGGTCTTTTTCTGAAGGCTCTGGCTCAAGTTGGTGCTGAACAAAAGGAGCAGTTTCCACGTATATGGGGTTCAGGATATAATTTCCTGGAACGTGGGTAGGAACTATATTTGGAGTGGTTTGGGAGTTTTGTGGAGCTGAGAGGGTAGGATACTGTGGTGGAGGACATTGGCTAGTCCTTGGAAGAACGTAAGTATGCTGCAAGTCATTTTGTGGTTGTGGTACATTGGGTATGGTTTGGAGTTTTGCGGCTGTATTGTCCTGGACCATCAGGTCACGAGGACTGTTCAAAGTGAAGGACAACTTGGACAAATTACGAACTTGCGCCAGTTCATCCTGTAAGTCAAGGATTCTCTGCTCCATTCGTAAGATTAGCTCATCACGTTCTCCACCAACTTTCTGAGACTTCCTTACTCTTACTAGCACTATTGTCACCCATTTTATCTTTCCTTTCACGATTTGGACTCAGAGGAGGAGGAGGATGAGTCCCTTTTGATCTAGTATGATATACCAGCATACACAAATCAACCTTTGGGAAGGGAGTAAGAGTAAGAAAAAATCAACAAAAACCAAGTTAGTAGTAAGATATTTATTCTAAAGATAAACACATTGATTGCGAAAAATAAACGTCCTAAATGCAAGGGGCCTCGTTGAGCCAGAGGTAGGCCTAAAACGACACATATATGATTCATGAAATTTTAATCCAAGCCAAGATTCAATATTAGTCAGAGTTTAGAGTCAGATAATAAACGAAGTAAACCATTTATTAAATCAAACTTTGATCTACTATAATTTTTTGCGGAAATGGAAAAAACAATAAAGTAGAGCTAGGGGAAAGCGGGATGACAAGGAAAAATCCTAAATTCAAAAGCCTCCATTGTACTGGTTCAGAGATCTTGGATCAACTTATGCCCACATTGCAGGAGTGATATCATAATGACGATTCAACAACTTCCGTGCCCAGGTGGTCTCTTTTATATCTTCAAATCCATAAGGTTGTCCCAATTTTCTAAGCCGCACATCTTCAGCATCCTCCAAAAGCCACACATAGTATTCGGGTGTACAATAATCCTGCTCGGTGCCCACGCTTACCGTCATCAACCCTTCCCATTGTTGAAGTAATTCTTTGGCCTTAGGAATTTCATATTTTGAGCCAAACTCAAGCTCAGAACCTCCCATGTGGTTTCTTAGAGGTATGACTTGGGTTCTTCCGAACTGACGGAGCACTCGAACTGGAGCGTAAGGCTGTAGGCCTTTCAGCCCAATGAGCTCGATGTAGTAAAGCTCATTGCTTCTTATGACAGTTGTGCGGGCGGGTAACCATGAATACTTCCACTGAATTTGATATCCTGAATGGGCTTTCATAAAATCAAACCAATCTTTAGTACCCACAGGAGAATTGAACCTGGTCATCCTTTGAGAATGGGTGTCGATCTTATTTCCTATTCCCGTCAAAATGTCTATCAAGTTGGGCCATTTGTAAAAGTGCTCAACGGCCCATAGCTGCAGCAGAAGGTTACACCCTTCGAAGAACCTCTTACCCCTAAAGCACTTGGACAGTGCCCTAAATACCACAGCAAGGATCATGGGTACCAAGGTGGCCTCCATATTATCAATAACGCGCCATAAAGCTTGAACCACCAAACTAAGGCAAGTATCAATCTTACCATTCTCCCTTGGAAACACTAGAGTGCCTAGCAAGGCTATGGAAAAAGCATTCAGTCGCTTCTTTTCCCATTTTTTAGCAGAACAAGAGAACTCTTTCTGAAAAATCTTATGACCATCCCTGCGACCAAAATGTTCATACAAGAAATCCAAAGAAATCCAGTCAAAGTCCAGAAAAGCTAGTTTGAGATTGTTTTTCAATCTGAGATGATGCAGAAACTTTTTCCCAGATTGTTTGCGAGGCAAGATCAATCCTCTATTTTGGTACCGCAACTCAGTGAACCCTCCAATCTCTTCCACGGTCGGTGTTAACTCAAAATCACTAAACTTGAAAACTACCTTTTCAGGGTTCCATAATTGCAACAAAGCGTTGATCAAATACCGATCTGGAGCTACATAAATCAAAGAGGTCAGGAAACCCAAGGACCGACGAATCTCTTTACCATGTTCTTTCTTCATATCTTCCCACCATCTCCTTAATTTGTGGGGAACACCCACAACCATCCTAGTGTTGGAAAACACCGGTGTGCCTTCCATTCTACAACCTGAAAGAGAAACAAAACCAACTTTTCTAATCTTCTTTCATATTAAACTGGCTTGGATTAATTTGTCATGATCACTTAGCACATAATATGATTATTTGTCTTTGGATTGATGGGAACCCTTTGACAATAAAGAGGATGCTAATTTTGCGGGTTGACTCCTAGGGCCAAACCACATATGGCTGATGCATGCATGACTTATATAAAGGGGTAGATACAGCACTATCCTAAGTTTCTGAGATTTGAATAGACACGGACTCAAGGTTTTCCTATGCGAGGAGGCACGTGGTCACACAGTAGCAAAACTATCTGCTCACCCCACGTCTATGCCAACTCTCTAAAATGGGTATTTGAAAGAATTTTGGAGAAGTGCAAAGGCACAACTCACGTGTATAGTGTGTGAAAGTGTGAAGTTCCCAAGTGAGGGAAATATGAGCGGAATAATAGTCATAAAAAGCGGTAACAAGTAGCATATAGTGAAAAACAGTAACACATTGGACAGTTTAAGGAAAACAGTAAAAATAGATAACTAAATCAATAGGAAACTTAAAAGCGTATAATGGGTGAGCATGGATCAAACATAAGATAAATAGATAGTTAACTAAAGAGGTAAATAAATCAGAGAAAGAAAAAGAAAGAAAAAAAATGTTAATGGAAAAGAATCACAAAATCCCACATAAACACAAAATTCGTAACGGTTAGAACCTAAATATCCCCAGTAGAGTCGCCATTCTGTCGCGCCCCATTTTTCTCATGAAAAGTGGGCCATCGACATGACAATTCTTTTTAAGATAGAAAAGAGTGAAGAGTCGCCACCTAATGAATTTAAGGTGCGTTAGGGAACCATAATAACTAACTACGACTAAATTAATTTAAGGTCTACGTCACCAGAAATCGGGTAAGGGTTCAAGTTACCTCAAAAGGAATGTGTTAAGCACCTTTTGAGGTCCACAAATATGGGTCCCTACCGAATTCGTTATTTATGTGGGAATTAAGTGATAAACAAAGGGTCAACAGTTTTATTAGCCTATTATTAACTAAGTAATTAAACAAATAAACCTTTATTTTAAGCAAGTAGATAACTTAGTTACTAATAGTCTAAGTGAAAAAAAGATCATGCACATAAATCGCAATTAAAATAAATAATGAAATAAAAAGGAGATCAGCGAGAAGACTGAATTAACACAAGAATATAGAAAAAGAAACCTAATTACTAAGTGATTTAGATAACTACCCCAAATATATAATAAAACAAGAACTAAACTTAGGTTAGTTTTAACCTATTCGGATCAACGCCCGACTTATTTACCGAAGACAATTTCAAAGACATTGTCGTATTCTGCTCGGGTCAATTTCCATCATGTCCGTCTATCTACCCACCTAAGTTGGTTATTAATATTATTATTCCTAGGAGCGTACAAAAGAAATGAAAAATCTAGCGTACCCTAGTATGCCTACTCGTCCCACTTAATGTCCAAGAGGCATTGGACTACTATTTTGGATATGGGTCTAGACAATAAGATTCCAAGGCTACTTAATGAGACTCGAGATTAACGTCATACAAAACATACATGGACCTTAAAACAAGTAGCACAGAATGGTTTCAAATAGGCCTCACAACTCGCACAATTAACAATTTATGTAGTTAATCTTATGAGCATGATATCTAGGATTGAACATTTAGAAAATTGACATTTTATTAAAACATGTGGACATGATAAAGACATACAGGAATTAATTAAGTCCTATAAGCATAATATCTAGTGGTTTTAACATGCATACCTAAATTTTACTAATTCTAAACATGCTGAAACTGGTTTATACATGCTGAGACTGGTTTTAAAAAAAACATGCTTTCATTTTAATATGCTAAAACGGTTCAAACATGCTGAGACTATAATTAACGTGCTGAAACTGATTTAGGATCCAAAACATTAATTGGTTTATTTAAAAATGCTGAAACTGATTTTAACATCCAAAACGATTGTCAAATAATTGAGAATGCCAAAACAGATTTGACTTATAGGCGTGATTTCTGATTTTAACAAACGAAGCAGATTTTAAAACCTAAAAATGTCTTCTAACAAACGATGTAAATACAACTCCTATAGGCATAATTTCTAACAAATGAGATTAATAGAAATTCTTTAGGCATGATTTCTATGGTTTAAAATTAAAGCAAGTAGCACGTAGTTTGCCCCTCCCCCATAGCAGTTCCCCTAAATTTCATTTATTTATCCGAGTTTATACAATAAATATTATAGACCAAATAAATGAATTAGAAAGGAAATAAAAAGAATCCAAGTCTTTGGAGACTCCCAAATCTCGGGCAACTCTTCACAATTCCCAAACGACTTTGCTAGCAACTAACCTGTCAAAAATAAGCATACAAAATTCAGAGGGGCTTATAACGACTCCTAATACTGGTCCTTAACATGACAACGTTTCATGAGAACCTCAAGGGTCCTAGGCATTGCCCATGTCAAGGTATAGGATACCGTTTAAGGCTCTCTGTTCCATACATTATATACCGATACAACACAAAGGGAATTCATGGCGATCACATATATAACCAACAAATAATAGCAGCTTGTGTCACGTAATCAAATAGGCAGCAATTAACATCTTCAAAACCCTATAGTCATGTTTTCAATCATGTTCATAAATTATATACATGAATTAAAGGACATACCAGTTTGCAGTAAATAACAAAAGAAATTCGAGACCCAACACTTAGCAATCAACAATTTTGTTCACAGTAGAGAGCTTTTTAACAATATGAGAGTAGTCAATATGAGTGTCAAGTCTGGGAAGACTATGAAAAGAGGGGACTGCTTATAAAGTAGGTGAATTGTAAATAAAATAAGGAAAGAAAATAATTTCAAAAATCAATTAAAAGAATTTTCCTTAAACAGATTGATAGAATCAATTAGGAGTCGAGAATCATGCTAAGTTTATCATAAATACGTGAGTACTAGAGCTGTTTCATAATAAAAGGAGAAAAGGAATATACCTTCCTTTTCGAAAAAAATCAGTCCTATTTTATTGTATAATCAGAGTAAATTTTAAATAAATTAGTGAATTTGCCATAAACTTTTCCCAAAACCAAGCAATTAAAGTAATTAGAGGGTAAAACAAATAAACCCTTTACCATAATTAGCCAAGTACTAAAACTGTTATAATCTATATAAGGAGGAAAAATCAATCAAGAATAACCAAGTGCCAAAGCCATTCCAATCCAAGTAAGGAAACAAGATCAATTAGAGGCATAAAAACATGCCGAAATTAATCAGTAAGGATCAAACTTAGCTTTACCAGGCAAATCAAGTCTTAAGTCTGTCCCAATTTGATTTCAGGAAGAGAATGGGGCAAACAAATCAAATTACCAAAGTTACTAGGAATAAGTAAGTACCAAGATCACTCATACAAGAAAGGAAAACAGAGATCATGCTTAAACTGGTCAATTACAACCGACAGTAATCAAATAATGAGCATAAAGGATATCTAATCACAAAATCAATCAAGTAACACAATCATAAGAATTATTCTACTTTTATGCTCACAAACGGGCTATATAAGGCCTTCTTAGAACAGAGAATAACTTTCCAAATCATGAACACAAACTCTATTCCCATAACTAGTAGATGAGATATGGATTAACATGTATAATCCATTGGGATAACACAAGGATAGTGAGCAAAGGCAGGATGACCTACAAATTCGACTTAGAGCATAAAAATAGTAATCAACAACATGCTTGGAAATTAGTTTCACCAACAGAGCAACATATATTCGAGTTTTTTTTCCAGAATTGGCTAGAAGTAAAAAATCATAAAAAATTGAGGTTTTCACATATGATAGCTCAACGGCGTAATTAACATGAAATCATAGAATTTAAGCACCAATTTACCAGCCAAACTTTAATAATTTCACCTCTAATAATCTGATTAAAGCAAGAAAGAGATGATGAAATTGAAAGTGATCAAACCCGAAGTGGATTCATGATAATCCGTCGTGAAGTAAACCTTAAAGCCTTAACCAAAACCAAGACGAGAGGGTTGATTTTGATGGCTTATCGATCAACCAAAACTTGACTGTGAAAACAAATTGATCCATGCGTAATATTCCTTTTATCAACCTCCTCCGATATTCTCCAGAAAATACATGGCCTTAGGGTTTTTTTGGGGGGGGATTTTAACGGGGAGACAGAGAGAAGATAGATGGGGTCTGTTTGGTGGTACTGTTGGCTAATTTGGGGTTCGCTGGAGGGGCGGGGCGATGGTGGTCGGTTCACTGGTGGAGCAGGAGGGTGATGGGGGTCGGTTCACTGGTTTTGCAGGCCACCTTGATGGTGACGCAATGAAGAGAAGGGAGAAGAAGCTAGGGCAGCGGCTGTTCAGGGTTTTGGGTGGCAGAGAAATCGAGGGAGAAGGGAGGTGGCGGTTCCTGGTGGTACGGTGGAAGGTAGGAGAAGCGAAGTGGCGACAATGGGTTGCCGCCCATCGGCGTAGGGGAAGAGAGAGGAGACGGAGAGCAAGAGAGTTTTGACAGCATTTGGGAGATGAGGGTGGTGGCGGTGGAAGTGGAGAATAGAATTGATTAGGGTTTGGGGTAGGGTAAATTAATAAAAGGAAAGTGTAATGACCCTTCCGGTTATTTCCACGTATACGTTTTCCTTGAACTGTTAGAGTTTGTTTGTAGCGGCCCCAAGTCACTTAAGGCTCGTCAGGACCAGTATTTCGGTGTTGCGTCCATTTGTTTGGTCGCATTATAAGTTTTGAAGTCAAGCAAGTCGGCAAAAGTTATCGTAAGTTCTTTAATAAATTTTCTGAACTTTGGGTAAAATGTCTCGGAGCTTTTCTCTCAATATATAAAGAGTTAGAAGTCCCCCGAAATACCAAATCAAATTTCTACGAGTCTAGTTTCCAACACACAAAACCTCACGTCCAACTAATCGCGGAGTAAAAAGTTATGACTGTTTTACCGCGGACTGTCTGGCAGAAAATGGGTTGCGAACCGGGTCGCGAACTGGGTCAGGTTAAACTCGTTTTGAGCCTCAACTTCACGTTTTAAAACGTCATTTCAGTTCTGAAACAGTGAGAAAACATAAGGGAGTATTCCAAGAGAGTTCTTGAGTATCAAAATCGTGCGTTGGTGAATTGCGAGCCTAAGTTTGAGAATTTTATTAGCATCACGCGTATATTTGAAAATATTTTATTTGAAAGTTGAATTTGGTAAAAAGTTACATTATTATTACCTTTTTAAAAATATTTTAAAGGTTTATGAAAAATATTTTTGTTACTATATAATTGTATATGTATTTATTTTATAAGGTTTTTATACATTGTAATATTTTAACGGAGATAGTAAATTTAGTTATGTTGAAAATTATTATTATAATATAGTAGGTTTTATTTGAAATAATTTTCTATTAATTATGGTATATTCAAAAAGTTATATATATTTTACCATGAATTTATGCAATACCCGAGTATATACTTAACGGGACGAATTGGTTGCCACCTCCACTTCCACGTGGAAGTGGAGGCATTGTACAACAAGGTTAGGCAGTATGTTATCATGTAGTGGCATAGAGTAATGATTGTTGGCAAATACATTTGACTTTGATGGAGGTTTTTATATATATGTATATTACTATGCATGTTTCACTCAATTTTATTACACAATACATGAAAACAATATTTGTAAGTTGCTGCATAAGCATTGCTATATAGATATAGCTGCTGCATAGCGTTACTTCTCACGCTTAGAGGATTTGATGTGGAAAATAAATTATTTAATATGATATTTGATTATTGAAAAGAAAATCAATTATCTACGTCAAGTTATTCAAGCCCAAATCCGATTCCGATTTAGTTTTGGATTTTCTCGGAGTGGTTCAAGCTTGGACATCGTTGTTCTAACAACTTGTCATCGGACGACAGGTAGGTTACGGTTTATTTTCCCTAGATTCTGCATATATAGGATAAAATTGTATTAATGGGCATCCTTGGGTTGGTTTATTAGGTTGGTACCACAGACCTCGACCGCTTTATTCATTTCTGCCTTCTTTTGTTCCTCCGTTGCTTGTAGTATTTGCCGATATATTTTATTTACCCTTGTGGTCCTGTGAGGCCTTGTTGACTCTGGAACATAGAAGGTGGGATTTTGGGAATGTCCGGGAGTCCCGGGCATAGAATTATCCTTCAAGGTTGGTTATGCTTGCTGAGTAGTTGTGGGCCTGTCCAGGGTCGATAGGTTGATTGTGAGCTACTGGGCAGCTATTGTGTTTGATCATACCATTTTCATGCATAAAAAGAGGTTTTATACAGGTTTTACTACGGTTTGGGCTTCGGGCCTACTGGCACCATTTTCTAAACCTTGCATGGCCCGGGGTGCCTGTTTTTTATGGAAATAATTTGGAAATGGTTTGATTTAACTTGTGAATATTCCTGGGTAAAAGGAAGTGAAATTATGTTTTAAAACAACAGTTTTACTACTACGCTAGACTCGGCAGGGCCGGGGTGCTAGTTGAGTTTTCTTGCTACTTGAGATGATTTTTAGCCTCGGTCGGACCGAGCACCTGAGATGACTTTCTACTGTTTAGACCCGGTTATGCCCGGGCACCCTTGGAGGGGTTTTTTCTGAGATATTTTCCTACTACTTTAGTCCTGGACAGGGTCTGGGCATGCATATTCGAGACTGGGTCTCTATCTTGATACCGGACTTGCTTCCGGACGACATGTTTTGATACGGAGTTTTAGTATGGGGTCTGGGACCTCCATGGACCTTGCCATCTGGGTCAGGGGCTACGGTCTGTATGTGCCGGAGGAGGGGTATACGGTGGAGTAGAGGTATACGGGCAGTGTCCTTCCATGGAACCTACCTGCTGGGCCGAATCGGCACCGGAGGAGGTACATACAGAGATACCATTTCACTTTAGATCTTCATGCATCATATCATTCATTATTTGAGGATCCACCCTTGTTTGTTGTTTGTTGATTGTACACTCCAGTAGTATGGGATGCCGGAGGGTTTGTTTTCACTTGTTTGTGTTCCTCGGTTGTATGGGCAGCCAGGGGACTGTAGGTAGACTTTTGCTATTTACTTACAAAATTGTTCTCTATTATGGATAAGTATGAGATTGGTTACTGCTAGACTGTTAGTTTCTGGATTTGAGATTGATATGATTAGTTGAGTTTGATTCATGTCTATGAGCATGCCTATCATTACTCTTTCTCTCTTCTTCTTACACTTGAGGTTACCGGTATACCGTCCATTTTGTAAACTTATTATGTATACACTGTTATTGCAAGGACCCCAGGTGCGTTACTCCTTACTTTCACCTGTGCCTATGGTGTGTATATTCTGCTTACTGGCCTCACATGTGGTTCTGTTGATTTCCCTCTGGGCTAGTTCCTGTGTACCTTTTGTTGATTTCTGTGACTGTTTGCTTCTATTCTGTCTATTACTATGCTTTTATCTTATATGTGCCCAGTCGGCCTATGATACCTACTGGGTACCTTATGCTTTGCATTTGGTGCTCACCCCTACCCCCCTGCATCTTTGGGTGCAGATCCTAGCGTGGGCCATCGCCGTTAGATCGCTGTGATTCGTGCTTGGACATCTGTTGGGGACTACTTCAGACTGAGGGTGAGATCTTGGCGATCGGAGCTTAGCTTTAGTTTATCTTTTGCTTCATGTACACTATTACCATTCAGAGACATCTGTATATATTGTTTTGGATTATTTGCACTCCATGTATGTAGTTTGGGCTCTATACTATGATACCAGGTCTTGGGGTTTGGTTTAGTTTCCGCATATGTATATATTTATATCCCTTTTATCTGTTCTCTTCGTCTTGTTCCCTTATTTGTTAGATAGTAGCCCATTACTAACTGTTCTAGGCTACGGGGATTGGTTCACCTACCGGGGGTTGTAGGTGCCATCATGACCGAGAAATTGGGTCGTGACAACTTGGTATCAGAGCTTTAGGTTCACCGGTGTCATCGGTATGGGAGTCAATGTCTAGTAGAGTCCTGCGGATCGGGGCGGAGACGTCCGTACTCAATCTTTGGGAGGCTACAGTGACATTTTAGGAAATTTGACTCATTCCTTGCTTCTGTGTCATGCGTAGAACCCTTGAAGTTTCTAGAGATCTCATTTATTCTACTTCATTCTTCCGCAGATGGTTCGTACGAGATCATCGGCGTCACGCGGAGATGAGCCTCCCACTCCAGCTAAGAGTCGAGGACGCCCTCGAGCCGTGGCACCTGCTAGGGCTGCTAGAGTAGAGATAGAGCCCGAGTAGCATGTGGATCAGGGGGCAGCCCAGGTACCACAAGCTCCAGTGCCCAATTTTGTGCCAGCTCCAGCCGCAGCTCAGTCTCCAGACATTCGGGGATTACTATTACAGCTTTTGGGTATGACTGGAGAGCGGCCTTCTGAGGTAGCGCAAACATCCGCTCAGGGGGCAGCCCTGGGTGCACAGAGCTCTGGAGCGCAGCATGCTACTATGGCTCCCCGTGCGGAGGTCATTCCGGTTCCATCTGTTGCACAGCCTCTTGCTCTTCGCCCAGTTATGACAGAGTCAGAGAAGAAGGCGTTGGGTAGGTTTTTGAGGTTAGCACCTCCGAGGTTTGATGGTACTTATGGACAAGATCCACATGAATTTATTACTACCTGTGAGGAGATGTTGCATCATTTGGGTTTGTTGGAGACTCACGGGGTTGGTTATACTACCTATCAGTTGGAGGGCCCAGCGAAGTTATGGTGGAGGGCCCAGGTTGCTTGTAGACCACTATCGTCACCTCCTTTGACCTGGTCTTAGTTTTATGAGGCCTTTATGGCCAAGTTCCTACCTCAGAGTGATCGTGAGCGTCGCAGGGAGCAGTTTACTCACCTTGTGCAGGGGTCTACGACTATCTCGGAGTATGAGACCCGTTTTCATCAGCTAGCACCGTTCGGAGCTATGATCATTCCTACCGAGGCAAATAGGATTCACAGATTTGTATGGGGTTTGAGGCTAGAGATCAGGCAGCCAGCTGAGATATTGATCGCCAGTGGTCGGTCATTTCAAGCTATCGTAGACTATGCCGGCACTATGGAGGACTTACAGCGACATGATCAGGGGTCCAGAGATAAGAGGCCTCGACATCACGGTGTCTACAGTGGTTCCAGATATGGTGGTAGAAGTCCTGGCCAGTGGAGCCGGAGTTATCAGCCACAGCAGTACCAGGGTCAGTCTAGCTGACCGGTTTAGGCTTCCCTTCAGACTTTCGGTAGTACCCAGTTCGAGCAGGGTCAGAGCAGCCATCAGGGCTATAGCGGCCAGTCTTTGAGGGGTACAGTTTCTGGGGCATCAGGTCGTGGTGGTCATACGGGATCTGCTGGTTCATCTCGACTGAGTAGGGCGTCAGGGGCTTGTTTTACTTGTGGTGCGATTGGTCATTTTGCTAGAGATTGCCCTCAGCAGGGTACAGTTCAGTTGGCCGAGCCTTTACGAGCAGTTCAGCCTCCGGCTAGAGGGGGTAGTCATCAGATTAGAGGTGGTGCTCCACGCGGCAGAGCAGGTGGTAGGGATAGCGGTCGGGCAGGTGGAGGTCATCGTCAGTTTTACGCGGTCCCTAGGAGACCAGAGGCAGAGGCCTCAGATGCTGTGATTACAGGTATGATTTCTGTGTGCCATCAGTCTGCTATGGCTTTATTTGATCGTGGATCCACTTGTTCATATGTATCTACCTACGTTGTGCCTTGTTTGGGGTTGGCTAGTGAGCCATTATCTGTTCCTGTTTCTGTTTCGACCCCAGTAGGAGATTCTTTTGTAGTGGATCGGATTGTGAGATCCTGTATGTTATCTATTGGTGATTCAGACACTTGGGGTGACTTGATGATTCTTGATATGCTAGATTTTGATGTGATACTGGGCATGGACTGGTTATCCCCTCACCATGTGGTTTTGGATTGTTATGCCAAAACCATTACCATAGCTGTGCTCGGTGTATCCCCGGTTGTGTGGCAGGGTTCTGTTAGCCATGCACCATCTGGGATCATCTCTTGTCTTCGAGCTAGAAAGTTGATTTCCCGTGGGTGTTTAGCTTATCTAGCATATGTCCAAGATGTTAGTGCTGACCCCACTTCTCCTGAGTCTGTTCCTGTGGTTAGAGACTTCCTCGATGTTTTCCTACCGACCTGCCAGGCCTTCCACCTGAGAGAGATATTGATTTTGCTATTGAGTTAGAGCCGGGCACTAGGCCCATTTCTATTTCCCTTACCGTATGGCTCCTGCTGAGTTGAGGGAGCTTAAGGAGCAGCTCCAGGATCTGTTAGCTAAGGGGTTTATTAGACCTAGTGTGTCACCTTGGGGTGCTCCTGTTCTCTTCGTGAAGAAGAAGGATGGATCGATGCGCATGTGTATTGATTATCGGCAGCTGAATAGGGTGACAGTGAAGAATAGGTATCCGATGCCGAGGATTGATGATTTGTTTGACCAGCTTCAGGGTTCAGTCGTGTTTTCGAAGATTGATTTGAGGTCCGGCTACCATCAGTTGAGGATTAGGGCGGAGGACATCCCTAAGACAGCATTCAGGACACGTTATGGCCATTATGAGTTCCTGGTGATGTCTTTTGGGTTGACTAATGCCCCCGCAGCCTTTATGAATTTGATGCACAGGGTTCTTGGCCCGTATTTGGACTCATTTGTGATAGTTTTTATAGACGACATCTTGGTATACTCGCGTAGTAGAGATGAGCATGAGCAGCACTTGAGGGTTATACTCCAGACTTTGAGAGATCATCGGCTTTATGCCAAGTTCTCAAAGTGCGAGTTTTGGCTTGAGTCAGTTGCATTCCTAGGGCACGTGGTGTCTAAGGATGGGATTAGGGTTGATCCGGGAAATATTTCAGCGGTTTGTGAGTGGCCTAGACCTACTACTGTTACTGAGGTTCGCAGCTTTATTGGGTTAGCAGGTTACTACCGATGGTTCGTTGAGGGATTTTCTTCCATAGCAGCACCCTTGACTATGCTGACTAGGAAGGATGTCCCATTTCAGTGGTCGGACCAGTGTGAGGATAGCTTCCAGAGGCTTAAGGCCTTATTGACTTCAGCTCCAGTTTTGACTTTGCCGGTTGAGGGTCAGAGCTTCTCCGTGTATTATGATGCTTCTGGGGTTGGTCTTGGTTGTGTGTTGATGCAGCAGGGTCGAGTAATAGCATATGCGTCGAGGCAGCTGAAGGTTCACGAGCGCAACTACCCCACTCATGACTTAGAGTTGGCGGCGGTAGTTTTCGCGCTCAAGATCTGGAGGCATTACCTATATGGAGTTCACTGTGATATCTTCACCGATCACCGTAGTCTTCAGTATATCACGAGTCAGCGGGAGTTGAACTCGAGGCAGAGGAGATGGGTCGAGTTACTGAAGGACTATGACTTCACTATTCTGTATCATCCGGGCAAGGCAAACGTGGTAGCGGATGCCTTGAGTCGGAAGGTAGTGAGTATGGGTAGCCTAGCTTCTCTTTCAGTTTCAGAGCGGCCGTTGGCCTTGGACATCCAGTCCTTGGCTAACCGTTTGGTTAGGCTTGACTTGTCGGATCCTAGCAGAGTTCTCGCCAGTGTTGAGGTTCGTTTTACTTTGATTGATCAGATTCAAAGCCGTCAGTTTGAGGATCAGCAGTTGTGTGACCTTCGTGACCGGGTTGTTCAGGGTGAGACCAGTCGGTCTACTCTAGATTCAGATGGGGTTCTGAGGTTTGATAGTCGCCTTTGTGTTCCGAGGATTAGTGATTTGATTCAGTTGATACTTCATGAGGGACATTGTACTAGATACTCCATTCACCCTGGCACAGCAAAGATGTATAGGGACTTGAGATAGCTTTACTGGTGGAGTGGTATGAAGCGGGATATAGCGGAGTTTGTATATCGGTGCTTGAACTGTCAGCAAGTTAAGTTCGAGCACATGAGACCTGGTGGTTTGATGCAGCGACTTCCCATTCCTGAGTGGAAGTGGAAAGGGATTACTATGGACTTTGTTGTTGGTTTGCCTCGTAATTCTCATGGGTTTGACTCCATATGGGTGATTGTTGATAGGCTGACTAAGTCAGCACATTTCTTGTCGGTTCAGACTTCTTATGGTGCAGAGAGGTTAACTCAGATCTACCTTCGTGAGATTGTTCGGTTGCACGGGGTCCCAGCTTCTATCATTTCAGACCGCGGCACTCAGTTCACATCTCAGTTCTGGAGGGCTATTCAGCGAGATTTGGGTACAGAGGTTCATCTTAGTACCGCTTTCCACCCTCAGACAGATGGCCAGTCCGAGAGGACCATTCAGATTTTGGAGGACATGCTTCGAGCCTGTGTTCTTGACTTTGGAGGTTCTTGGGATCAGTTTGTTCCCTTGGCAGAGTTTGCTTATAATAACAGTTTCCATTCGAGTATCGGCATGGCACCTTTGAGGCTTTGTATGGCAGGCGTTGCAGATCACCTGTAGGTTGGTTTGATGGTTTCAGTGCTGGGCCACAGAGCACAGATTTGCTTCGAGATTCCTTAGACCGAGTCCGAGTGATTCAGGACAGACTTTGGGCAGCTCAGAGCAGGCAGAAGAGTTATGCTGATCGTAGGCTTCGTGCCTTGGAGTTTAGTGTCGGTTGGACTGCGTGTTTCTCCGTGTATCGCCCATGAAGGGCGTGATGAGAGTTTGGTAGGCGGCCGGCAGCTTAGCCCCAGGTACATTGGGCCGTTGAGATTCTTCAGAGGGTTGGTAGCATTGCCTATCAGCTAGCCTTGCCTCCGATGTTTTTAGCTATACATCCTGTACTTCATGTTTCGATGTTGCGTCGGTATGTCCCAGATGAGTCTCATGTGTTGCAGTGAGATTCAGTTCAGTTGGGTGAGGGTTTAGCCTTTGTTGAGGAGCCGGCGGCTATTTTGGCCAGAGATGTCAGGAGATTGAGGTCTCGAGAGATCCCGGTTGTTAGGGTTCAGTGGAGGCACCGTCCAATCGAGGAGGCTACCTGGGAGACCGAGAGAGATATGCGGGCTCAGTATCCGCAGCTGTTTGAGCCTTCAGGTAACCCCTTGACCTTGACTCTCGAGGACGAAAGTCCTTTTTAGTAGTGGATGATGTAATGACCCTTCCGGTTATTTCCACGTATACATTTTCCTTGAACCGTTAGAGTTTGTTTGTAGCGGCCCCAAGTCACTTAAGGCTCGTCAAGACCGGTATTTCGGTGTTGGGTCCATTTGTTTGGTCTCATTATAAGTTTTGAAGTCAAGCAAGTCGGCAAAAGTTATCGTAAGTTCTTTAATAAATTTTCTGAACTTTGGGTAAAATGTCTCGGAGCTTTTCTCTCAATATATAAAGAGTTAGAAGTCCCCCAAAAAACCAAATCGAAGGTCTACGAGTCTAGTTTCCAACGCACAAAACCTCACGTCCAACTAATTGCAGAGTAAAAAGTTATGACTGTTTTACCGCGGACTGTCTGGCAGAAAACGGGTTGCAAACCAGGTCGCGAACCGGGTCGGGTTAAACTCGATTTAATCCTCAACTTCACGTTTTAAAACGTCATTTCAGTTCTGAAACAGTGATAAAACATAAGGGAGTATTCCAAGAGAGTTCTTGAGTATCAAAATCGTGCGTTGGTGAATTGCGAGCCTAAGTTTGAGAATTTTATTAGCATCACGCGTATATTTGAAAATATTTTATTTGAAAGTTGAATTTGGTAAAAAGTTACATTATTATTACCTTTTTAAAAATATTTTAAAGGTTTATGAAAAATATTTTTGTTACTATATAATTGTATATGTATTTATTTTATAAGGTTTTTATACATTGTAATATTTTAACGGAGATAGTAAATTTAGTTATGTTAAAATTTATTATTATAATATAGTAGGTTTTATTTGAAATGATTTTCTATTAATTATGGTATATTCAAAAAGTTGTATATATTTTACCAGGAATTTATGCAATACCCGAGTATATACTTAACGGGACGAATTGGTTGCCACCTCCACTTCCACGTGGAAGTGGAGGTATTGTACAACAAAGGTTAGGCAGTATGTTATCATGTAGTGGCATAGAGTAATGATTGTTGGCAACATTTGACTTTACTAGAGGTTTTTATATATATATATATGTATATCACTATGCATGTTTCACTCAATTTTATTAGACAATACATGAAAACAATATTTGTAGGTTCCTGCATAAGCATTGCTATTTAAATATAGCTGCTGCATAGCGTTACTTCTCACGCTTAGAGGATTTGATGTGGAAAATAAATTATTTAATATGATATTTGATTATTGAAAAGAAAATCAATTATCTACGTCAAGTTATTCAAGCCCAAATCCGATTCCGATTTAGTTTTGGATTTTCTCGGAGTGGTTCAAGCTTGGACATCGTTGTTCTAACAACTTGTCATCGGACGACAGGTAGGTTACGGTTTATTTTCCCTAGATTCTGCATATATAGGATAAAATTGTATTAATGGGCATCCTTGGGTTGGTTTATTAGGTTGGTACCACAGACCTCGACCGCTTTATTCATTTCTGCCTTCTTTTGTTCCTCCGTTGCTTGTAGTATTTGCCGATATATTTTATTTACCCTTGTGGTCCTGTGAGGCCTTGTTGACTCTGGAACATAGAAGGTGGGATTTTGGAAATGTCCGCGAGTCCCGGGCATAGAATTATCCTTCTAGGCTGGTTATGCTTGCTGAGTAGCTGTGGGCCTATGCAGGGTCGATAGGTTGATTGTGAGCTGCTGGGCAGCTATTGAGTTTGATCATACCATTTTCATGCATAAAAAGAGGTTTTATACAGGTTTTACAATGGTTTGGGCTTCGGGCGCCCCCCCTCACCCCTCCCACCCCCGCCGCCCCCCCCCCGCGCCTACTGGCAACCATTCTCTTTCTTTAAACCTTTCATGGCCCCCGTAGACGGGGCCGGGCGTTTTACTGATTGGAAATAATTTTGGGAATGTGATTTAACCTTCGTGGAATATTCCTGGGAGGTGGGTAATGGTAAGTATAAAATTTTCTGTTTTAAACACCAGTTTTACTCTACTACGCTAGACTCGCAAGGGCGGATGGTTGCAGATGTGAGTTTTTCTTGCTACTTGAGATGATTTTAGCCTCGATCGGACCGAGCACCTGAGATGACTTTCTACTGTTTAGACCCGGTTATTCCCGGGCACCCTTGGAGGGGTTTTTTTTGAGATATTTTCCTACTACTTTAGTCCTGGACAGGGTCTGGGCATGCATATTCGAGACTGGGTCTCTATCTTGATACCGGACTTGCTTCCGGACGACATGTTTTGATATGGAGTTTTAGTATGGGGTCTGGGACCTCCATGGACCTTGCCATCCAGACCAGGGGCTACGGGCTGTGTGTGCCGGATGAGAGGTATACGGTGGAGTAGAGGTATGTCGGGGAATCCTTCTATGGGTCCTACCTGCTGGTCCTACGGGCGTCGGAGGAGGTGCATACGGTACCACTAGCACTTTATAGCATATCATCAATTTCTGCATGGTTCCACCCCTAGTTTTCTATTTGCTGAGTGTAGACTTTGGTAATATGGAATTTCAGAGGTTTTGATTTCACTTGTATGTATTCCTCGAGTGTATGGGCGCTCGTTGGGATTGTAGGTAGATTAACTTACTTACTCCTATTGTAGTTACTTATTATTTCACTTTTCGATCAAACTTAACTTGTGAGTTGTAATATTAGCATGCTTATGCTTAGTTGCATTTTTTTCCTTCCCATTAATTGAGGTTACCGGTACACGGCCCTGTTCTTTAACCTTTCCATTATTTACTGTTATTGCAAGGACCCATGTGCATTCTCTACTCCTTTATCTATGTTCTGTGATACATTTTCTATGGCTAGCTTAGTTCACTTGTATTCCTTCAGGCCTTCTATTTGTGGCTAGATTCCTTGTGCTTTGCTCAATTTGTTCTGTGACTTTTTTCTTTTTTAACTTCTATATATTATTTTTAATTCTAATATATGCCCAGTCGGCCTATGATGTCTACTGTGTACCCATTTCTATGCAATTGATGCTCATACTACACTTCTACATCTACCTGGTGCAGATCCTTGTGTGGACCATTATCGTTGACGCAGAGACTTGTGTAGCACTTTTAGACATTCGATACATAGGGTGAGCTCTTGATAACCGGGGCTTGGCTATATCTCTTCTTTTGGGCACTATTTACTCTTTTGTATATTGGGAGACAGTTGTATAATTTACTTTCATACTCTCTCTCTCTTGTAATATATATAGCTTGGTAGTGGCTTCTGTACTATGATAATAAGTTGTGGGATGGTGTAGTTTCGATTTATATTTATATACATTTTGTTGCTTTCTTCTATCTTGTCTTCTTTATCTTCTTCCGCTTATTTTCTTTTTGGTGCATGCTTTACTTAGATTATTGCCTATTACTAACCATTATGGGCTACGAGTATTGGTTCGCCTACAGGGGGGTTATAAGTGCCATCATGACCTGAGAAATCGGGTCGTGACACCTTGAGGTCTCACATGAAATGTTGCAACTAATTGACCTAATTGTAGTTTCACCTCAACACAAATCTTTTTATGTTCTTCATTTATCACCCGTTGAGCTTGCTCATATTGTTTGTTTTGAGAAACAATCTACTTAAAGGTCTATTCAAGTGAAATACTTACATGAGCTTGTGGTTGTGTGAATGGTTGCTTCTGATAACCTCACCAAAAGCAATTTGGGTGATTTCTCCAGTTCTTCTCATATCCATTACCTTAATAACCCATTCTATGATTCTGCTGCCCCAAATAAAATATAGACTCTAGGTTTTGAGAAATACCTAAATAGATGTGGTTTTTACCACATAGCTTACATATAATACTGGCTTCTGGAACTTGTAGAACTTAGCTTGAGCTTTGGGGCTGTCAGACACTTCTTTACTATACTGGTAAGCTGCCTAATTTCACCTTTCATGGCTATAACATCAATGAATTCTAGCTTCCCTAGATCTTTCTATGATGTTTAAGAGAATACTCTACTCGACTCTTGATAGTCTCTATCACCTACAAATATAAGGTTTAGCAGCACTTCTATTTATTCATAACTCTTGGAAAAAAAATTCCTTTAGATATAGCGTCTAAAAGTGACTTGTAGTCTGGTCTAAGTCCTTCAATGAAGTTGTGGCCAATGATCTCCTTTTGCTGCTGGTGATGAGGGAAATCTCTGAGATAACCCTTATACTTTCCCATGCCTATGGCAATGATTCAGTAGCTTTCTGCACAAAACCAGATATTCTTCCTCTTAACTCTTTAATTTTTCTAGAAGAGAAGAATCAGCTTAGGAACTTCTCTGACAATCCATCCCAAGTAGTGATTGAACCAACTGGTTCATTCTACAACCCCTACTTTTTTTCCCTAATAAGTGAGTAGGGAAACAAAGTATGCTTCACATACTCATCCGACACATTCTGATAGTGAAAGTTATCACTTAGCTCCACGATTTATGTCAAGTGTTTGTGTGGATCTTCGTGTGGTTTATCCAAAAATTAGCACGTGTTCTGCACTAGCCATATCATTCCTTCTTTAAGTTCAAAGTTACCCATGATTATTAGCTTAACTATTGCCTTGGAGGCATTCTCACGATTTTTTCTAGAAAAGTTGAGCATATGTATGTGTCCCTGCACCCCAACAAGTTGTTGAACTCCGTCAAGATTGATGTTCTGGTTGATTTTGTCACCAATAATTTTTAATCTTTTCGTAGTTCTTTTGATTTCAGGATCAAATGGAATCAAAGGAATTCCTTGACTTCTCATATTTTTCATACACTACCTGGATCCTGTAATGTAACAAAAACAACAACTTAAAGTAAAAACTAAACAAATTAATCAAAAACTCAAAATAGTGTATCAATCTCAAATAATTCCCCAGCAATGATGCCAAAAACATTTTGGACCTCTACATTAGGTTTATACGCATACAAGGGTACGCGGTCTGACATGTTATATATGACTTGTAAGTCTAGATCATCAATCCTATAGGAAATTGATGAATTGATAACAATAATGAATTCCTAGTCTTACTATTAAGTGATGTAAACAAGATATGATTTTTTGATTTAGCTAATTTATAATTCTAATACTTAAGATGAATTTAGGTTGTTTTTTTATTTCAGAGATGATTAGTGATCCAGGGTTGTAGACTTAGAATAATCTTATTGAGTTATCAGTTAACTAGTTTGAAAGATTTCCTGAGTTACTAGTTGCGGGTTGATATTCGTGATGTTGAACATCTTTCCAAACTGCCTCTACACACACTTGACTATTCCTAATGCCTATATTTCTATGATCATCGGTTTATAGTGAAGTGCATGTGATATTTCTTCCTATCAACTAAGCAAGACTAATGGATAATTCCTATCCATGTTAGCGAATCATTCCCCTTAGTAGGGATTCATGACTAAGCTCAAACTTTTCTTGTTACAAATTTAAGTTCTCTATTTCTAGTTCAACTTACAAACCATAGATAGTAATCAATAATTTGCCAGAGAATCAGGTAATTAAGATCAAGAAAAGATAAGCAACTCAATTAGTAGAAATCTAATTAATTTAACTTTAACATTCAGACAACAACATTCATATTCATCCACAACCCTAGATACTATGAGTTTAGCTATCATGAACTGATTATAATAGCAATACATCATGAATAAGCAAAGATTCAATCATACAAGGCAAAAAGGAAAAGAAAAACCTGGTAGGAATCCTTGGGTCTCTGTCTCAATGTGTTTCTCCTTAAAATTTCCCCTTTGTCTTCTTCTCCACTCTTCTCTTGATTCAATATGTTGAAGATATGTTAAGATACTAAAAATATGAAGAAAATTAGTATTTATAGGGTTTAGGAGGATTAGGGGTCATACTATGGCCGTTTGGGCTAAACCTGGCCGAATAGGCCAGATTTAGCCTATTGCCTCACCTAATATGGCACCTGGGGAAATTCTATAGTACATTTTGGCAGCCCCCCCCCCCCAAGTTGTCTTTAGTGTTATACACTATGGGGGTGCCTGGGGCAGCACCCAGGGCCTCCCTGTAGTACATTTTTCTCCCTTTTTATCATTTTGCCTCCATTAAGTTTCCTTCTGGATATCGTAACCATGAATATACTCCAAATCATCTTTCTCAGCTCCTACTCAGATATCAAACCTCCAAAATCTCTCCATTATGCCCTAAATCTGTGAAAAATCTTTTACTTTTCAATCTACACATCCAAACAAGCTATGTAAGCATAATTCATATAATGTAAGCTCAAAAGTTTCTTAATAAAGTGAAATGTGAGGCAATCTAAATAATAAAATAATAATTTTAGCCTCACAAAGAGTTACACAAATCAATGGCACGATTCTATCCTATGTTGGAATGCATAGATTTGGTGCTTGAATTATCTGAAACATTAACTAACTCGATGCTAAATAGTATTCCCAAAATATTAATGCTCAAAACTAAAATCATGCATTTACTTTGAGTGTCTACTAAAATACCTTGATATTTAAACTGTACTTGCTTGTGAGCCTTGACCCAAAATCTTTATGTTTCTTGATAGCTTAGTTTTCATAGAAACTATAACTTTCTTTCTTTAATTACCATTTTCTAAAAATCTTAAAACCATGTACTTGGAATTCTTTAATGAATGCAAGATTGAATCATTAAAACCACCTCTTATGAAAGCACCATGCATATAAATAATATCATATGATAGACATTTAAAAGAATTATAAGAAACATTCATGAGGTCCATGGAATAGTATAAAGAATGAACTAAGGAATTCTAATGAATGAGAGAACGTAATAACATAGTATTCAACACTTTCCAAAGCTAGATTTCCACAATAATATACTCAAGAAATAAGGAAATTCAAAATAGAGAACTTTGGGTAAAAACCCTATCTTTAAAGAAACTGAATCCTTAAATAGTTTTGCGTGGGAAATAATATAGCACACTATGGTATCCTTACATACCTCAAGTACTACAAACCTTGAATGAGAAACATTTGTCCCTTTAACTCGCAGTTGGTGATACCCCAATCAGAAATCAATCTCTGGAAAATATCTGGTACTCTATTACCGATGTAAAAGATCATCAATCCTTAGAAGTGGATGTTTACTCCTAATTATAACTTTATTCAACAGCTGATAACTGATACACAGTATCAAGGACCCATATTTTTAAAAAATAAACAAAGTTGGTGTGCCCTACGGTGATGTACTAGGCCTAATGAAGCCTTTCTTGAGAAGATTGTTCAAAATTTCGTTTAAGTATCTTAGCATAATAAGATCCATCCTATAAGGAGGATTGGATATTGGTTTCATATCAAGTTCCTTTTCTATAGGGAATCTTGAAAGCTTTTTTGGGAATACATCTGAAAACTCACTAAGCACAGGAACAAATTAAAGAGTCACAGGTTAATCCTTCCTATTCCTTACTCAAACAATGTGGTAGAGAGATCCTTTAAAAATTATCTTCTAGGCCTTAAGGTAGGAAATAAACCTACCCTTTGGTGTGGAAAAATTACCTTTCTACTCCATGTTTTGCTCGCCTGGAAAATAGAATCTAACAAGTATAGTTCTGTAATCAACATTAGGAACATGTAAGTAACCAATCCACCCCTATAATGAAATCGAATTCAGTCATATCTAACTCAATAATGTTAGACGAAGTAAAACAATCACAAATAAACACTACTCAATCTTGATAAACTTGCTTGGCTATAATAGATTCTCTAAATGGTGTAGATAGATCAAATGGTTTAGGAAAAAACTCTGGGTATGCTCAAACTTACCAACAACGAATGGGGCAAAATATTGAAGAGTAGATCCGGGATCTATCAGTGCATAAAGACCATGAGTAAAAATAGTCAATGTACCTATAACAAAGTAAGGTGATGAATCCAAGTCCTGGACCAGCTAGAACGTAAGTGTGATTCTAACAACTGCCTCAACTTGATGCTCCTCCTCCTACTCCTCCTCCAACTCTAACACGACTTAGTGTAGCTTGTAGGCCAGTCCACAAGGGATGAATATTAGACGACGAAGATGTCATCGACCCTATTGGCTGGGCCATCTCACCCTTACCTCTACCCAAACACTATCTCATAACGAGATCAAGATGCCCACACTAATAAAATGTATCTAAACCCAGAAAACATTCTCCAGGATGCTTCCTACGATACTGAACACAAGGTGGTAAAGGTTGGATAATCTGACCTAAATTCTCCTAGTGATGGGAATCTAATTCACCTGCACTTTGGCCTAGTACAAATTGAATAGGACAATCATATCTCTATACCTAAATTTACGTGGGTCACTATTAGCAGGATGGGTTGGTTGCTTGGGAAAATATGATGTAACATTACCTCATGGCTCTCCATTAGCCTGATAGATCGAGTCCTCTTATTCTGATCCCTCTCTCACTTTTGGTTATCCTAAATCTAGCCTTCGAGATCCTCTACTATTTGAGAAATAGCTTGTATTCATGAAATTTCCATACCCTCCTGCATGGATACTAATGTGCAGTATGTAACCAAATGTTCCTCAAGGCCATCCATATAACGATGAACTCTAGCTCGCATTATACTCCCAATATCAGGAGCATACTTGGCTAATGAATTAAACCTAAGACTGTACTCTAACCCTCATATTGCCCGGATGATGTCTAAAAACTTATTAGTTCATGACTTTCAAACCTTCTTTAGAAGATAGTGAGCTATGAAAGCCTACAGAAAATCCTCTCTTTCATCTGAGGGTGCATTCATTAGCCTGGAACGCTCCTAAGCCTTGAACCACAGAAATGCCATATCTCATAGCCTGAAAGATTCCAACTCTACTGCCTCTACTATCGAAGCATGCATGTCCCAAGAACATATTTATGGTGATTAATAAACTCAACAGGATCCTCATTTAGATCAGAGCCTATCAATATAGTAGGAATCAGGCTAATAAACTCTTGGCTTCTAGAACACTCTGAGCCACCTGACTTGGCACTCACTGATGCTCTTATCTATTGTTGTTGTGTATAAATCATCTAGGTCAATAATTAAACTGTGGTCCTAACATCCTGATCCTCTGTGTCAGGTGGAGGAACTACATGTGTTGGATCACCTCTAGTTATCTCAGGCACGACTAGGAAAGGTGGGATCGGGGGTGCATGATCCTCTCTCACCACCCATCTTAGGCATAGAGAACACCAAAATCACAAGAGTTGGTGACTCACTATTGTAATGACCCTTCCGGTTATTTCCACGTATACGTTTTCCTTGAACCGTTAGAGTTTGTTTGTAGTGGCCCCAAGTCACTTAAGGCTCGTCAGGACCGGTATTTTGGTATTGGAGCCATTTGTTTGGTTGCATTATAAGTTTTGAAGTCAAGCAAGTCGGCAAAAGTTATCGTAAGTTCTTTAATAAATTTTCTGAACTTTGGGTAAAATGTCTCGGAGCTTTTCTCTCAATATATAAAAAGTTAGAAGTCCCCCAAAATATCAAATCGAAGGTCTATGAGTCTAGTTTCCAACGCACAAAACCTCACGTCCAACTGATCGCAGAGTAAAAAGTTATGACTGTTTTACCGCGGACTGTCTGGCAGAAAATGGGTTACGAACCGGGTCGCGAACCGGGTCTGGTTAAACTCGATTTAATCCTCAACTTCACGTTTTAAAACGTTATTTCAGTTCTGAAACAGTGAGAAAACATAAGGGAGTATTCCAAGAGAGTTCTTGAGTATCAAAATCGTGCATTGGTGAATTGCGAGCCTAAGTTTGAGAACTTTATTAGCATCACGCGTATATTTGAAAATATTTTATTTGAAAGTTGAATTTGGTAAAAAGTTACATTATTATTACCTTTTTAAAAATATTTTAAAGGTTTATGAAAAATATTTTTGTTACGATATAATTGTATATGTATTTATTTTATAAGGTTTTTATACATTGTAATATTTTAACGGAGATAGTAAATTTAGTTATGTTGAAATTTATTATTATAATATAGTAGGTTTTATTTGAAATGATTTTCTATTAATTATGGTATATTCAAAAAGTTATATATATTTTACCAGGAATTTATGCAATACCCGAGTATTTACTTAACGGGACGAATTGGTTGACACCTCCACTTCCACGTGGAAGTGGAGGCATTGTACAACAAAGGTTAGGCAGTATGTTATCATGTAGTGGCATAGAGTAATGATTGTTGGCAACATTTGACTTTACTGGAGGTTTATATATATATATATATATATATGTATATCACTATGCATGTTTCACTCAATTTTATTAGACAATACATGAAAACAATATTTGTAGGTTGCTGCATAAGCATTGCTATTTAAATATAGTTGTTGCATAGCGTTACTTCTCACGCTTAGAGGATTTGATGTGGAAAATAAATTATTTAATATGATATTTGATTATTGAAAAGAAAATCAATTATCTACGTCAAGTTATTCAAGCCCAAATCTGATTCCGATTTAGTTTTGGATTTTCTCGGAGTGGTTCGAGCTTGGACATCGTTGTTCTAACAGCTTGTCATCGGACGACAGGTAGGTTACGGTTTATTTTCCCTAGACTCCGCATATATAGGATAAAATTGTATTAATGGGCATCCTTGGGTTGGTTTATTAGGTTGGTACCACAGACCTCGATCGCTTTATTTATTTCCGCCTTATTTTGTTCCTCCGTTGCTTGTAGTATTTGCCGATATATTTTATTTAACCTTGTGGTCCTGTGAGGCCTTGTTAACTCTGGAACATAGAAGGTGGGATTTTGGGAATGTCTGCGAGTCTCGGGCATAGAATTATCCTTCTAGGCTGGTTATGCTTGTTGAGTAGTTGTGGGCCTGTGCAGGGTCGATAGGTTGATTGTGAGCTGTTGGGCAGCTATTGTGTTTGATCATACAATTTTCATGCATAAAAAGAGGTTTTATACAGGTTTTACTACGGTTTGGGCTTCGGGCCTACTGGCACCATTTTCTAAACCTTGCATGGCCCGGGGGGGCCGTTTTTTATGGAAATAATTTGGAAATGGTTTGATTTAACATGTGAATATTCCTGGGTAAAAGGAAGTAAAATTATGTTTTAAAACACCAGTTTTACTACTACGCTAGACTCGGCAGGGCCGGGGTGCTAGTTGAGTTTTCTTGCTACTTGAGATGATTTTTAGCCTCGGTCGGACCGAGCACCTGAGATGACTTTCTACTGTTTAGACCCGGTTATGCCCGGTCACCCTTGGAGGGGTTTTTTTTGAGATATTTTCCTACTACTTTAGTCCTGGACAGGGTCTGGGCATGCATATTCGAGACTGGGTCTCTATCTTGATACCGGATTTGCTTCCGGACGACATGTTTTGATACGGAGTTTTAGTATGGGGTCTGGGACCTCCATGGACCTTGCCATCCGGGCCAGGGGCTACGGGCTGTGTGTGCCGGATGACGGGTATACGGTGGAGTAGAGGTATACGGGCAGTGTCCTTCCATGGAACCTACCTGCTGGGCCAGATCGGCGCCGGAGGAGGTACATACAGAGATACCATTTCACTTGAGATCTTCATGCATCATATCATTCATTATTTGAGGATCCACCCTTGTTTGTTGTTTGTTGATTGTACGCTCCGGTAGTTGGGAGGCCGAAGGGTTTGTTTTCATTGTTTGTTCCTTCGGTTGTAATGGGCGGCCGGGCGATGTAGGCTAGACTTTTGCTAATTTAACTTTTACAAAATTGTTCTCTATTATGATTAAGTTGAGATTGGTTACTGCTAGACTGTTATGTTTTCTGTGATTTGAGATTGATATGATATAGTTGAGTTTGATTCAGTCTCTGAGCGATGGCCTTCATTATCTCTTCTCTCTTCTTGCTACACTTGAGTTTACCGGATATATTACCCTCCAATTGTCTAAACTTATTATGATATACACTGTTTATGCAATGACCCCAGGGTGCGTTACTCCTTTACTTTTCACCTGTGCCGTATGTGTGTATTTCTGCTTACTGCCTCACATGTTGGTTCTTGTTGATCTTGCCCATTGCTGCGGCTAGTTTCCTGTGTCACCTTCGTTGATTTCTGGACGTGCTGGCTTCTATTTTGTCATTTACTTAGCGCTTTTTATCTTATTGTTGCCCAGTTCGGGCCTGATGATACCTACTGTGGTACCTTTATGCTTCGCATTTGTTGCTCACCCCTGACCCCCGCTGCATCTTTGGTGTGCAGATTCCTAGCGTGGGCCATCGCCGCTAGACCGTTGTGATTCGTGCTTGGAGATCTGTTGGAGACTACTTCAGGCTGAGGGTGAGCTCTTGGCGATCGGAGCTTAGCTTTAGTTATCTTTTGCTTCATGTACTCTATTACCATTCAGAGACATCTGTATATATTGTTTTTGATTATTTGCACTCCATGTATGTAGTTTGGGCTCTATACTATGATACCAGGTCTTGGGGTTTGGTTTAGTTTCCGCATATGTATATATTTATATCCCTTTTATCTGTTCTCTTAGTCTTGTTCCCTCATTTGTTAGATAGTAGCCCATTACTAACTGTTCTGGGCTACGGGGATTGGTTCACCTACCGGGGGTTTTAGGTACCATCATGACCGAGAAATTGGGTCGTGACAACTATAGGCCTCCAATAGATCTATCTAGATGGGTGGGAATGACTAGTGCCTTCACAAGAATTTGTGCCAACACGTTAACGAGTCATCTGCCTGGTCACATGCTTTTCTATAAAAGAGGAACATAAAAGCACATTTTTTTTGTAATTAACAAATATTATTAATACCAAAGTGGAGACTTACAATTCTAAAATAGGGCTGACCACCTATTTTTCAACAAGAAAATTAAAGATAGGCTCAAAACGTAATACAAGTTGATCCTAGCTACACTTAAGCTATCAAAGCCAAAAAAACCTAATGCTAAAAAACAAAAATGTCTCCTACAAATTATGTCATGGAATGTTCATACATTTTTTGAGTAGTGCGTTCCCATTTTTGAATCCCCTCCTCTGATAAGCAGATGTATAAAAATTTCTCTGCATACCATGTCTGACCGAAAATGTCATTGTTAGAATCTGATCGGGTTTTGTTCAGTCAAAATGGTCCTGATTACCATTGACAATACACATCTAATCATATATTCTATTCCTATTGTCATTATGAAACAACTCCTAACCCATTGTACCTCATCATTTTAGTAACCAATTTGTCTATGATAACGTAGCTACCCCAGTAACCTTTGCCATAAACGCTCTAATAGTAGGGCATAAGAAGAACAAATGGTCTAGAGTTTCATCCTCTAGATTAAAGAATACATATGTGGGAAGGACTGATTCAAAACATCAACAATTTATCTATAGTCACTAGCCTTCTCAACAAAGCTAGCCATAATATCAATATATGTCTTAGATGGATATTGTTGTGCAAAGATAACTCTTCAAAGGTGCCTTTAGGTGTTGAAGAAGCATAGCTACATACATCTTCTTCATATAGAAATTGTAACTCACCACTACAAAAGCAAGTCAAGCTAAGAGATCACCAAGTAAGGTAGGATAGTGCATGACAAACTTCCTAGCTTCAATAACATTCCAGATTACCTAGGTTGCATTTACGGGGATGGGGAACTTCTTAGTAGTAATAGATTTCATAGAGTATATATTAAACCATTTTATCCAGAGACTATCTTTCTTCTCTCTAATTGCTAATAACTGCTTTGGCACAACTGTTTTGTTTATTGTGTCCAAGTGCATAATATTTAGACCCCTTTATGTCTTTTGGAAGGCTGACCTTGTCCCACGAAACAAGGGCTCTCTTTGAGGCAATTTTAGCTTCAGTCAATAGAAAGTTCCTACATGCATTATCTATAAACTTCATAATTCTTTTAGGCAGAAGAAATATTTGCAACCCACAATTTTGAACCACAAATATAAAAGATTTAATAAGCTAAAATCTGCCAACATAAGAGTAACTTTGCATACCAACACCTTATCTTTTCAACGATCTTCTCGACAAGGGGAAGCGTTGATCTACAAATAACATTTTTGATGAAATAGATACCACTAGGTAATTTAAAGGGAGGGATCCCTCATAGAAACCTAGTTTCCCTGTAATATAAGTTTGGAGCCTAGGTTTCAAACTAGAAATATAGATAGGAATCTTGTCTATGTTAGACTAAAGTCTAGAAATAGAAGAAAAGCTAAGGAAAGAATTTTAAAGAAGCTTTATTGTAATGACCCTTTCGGTCATTTACGTATTTTAGCCTTCATTGTACTGTTAGAGCTTGTCTATATTGGCCCCATGTCATTTATGGCTCACTGGGACTGGTAGTTCAGTGTCCGGGCTGATTGGTTAATCTTTATGGTCGTTTTTCTATTTTAGAGCTTTAACTTAGGAAATCATTGACTTAAGTCAACATTCTTGGTAATCTTTCTCGGAATTGAATTTTTACAGTTTTTTTATCTCCTGAGTATGGACTTTTGGCTAGTTAGACCTTTGGTGGGGGATCCGGGAGCTATTCAGCTTGGAATTCTCTCATTTTATATTTTTAGGCTAGTTGGGCTTGTTTAGTTGACTTTGATAAACATTCGGAGAATACGACTTTTGAAGGAAATTTTGACAGCACTATTAGCTCTGGAATATCAACTTTGGGCTAGGAGACGTTTGGTTTCGGTTTCGAGGCTTCTGGAATCATTTTGGGCCATAGGTTACATTTTAGAAAAGTTGGCCTAAAGTTAGTTTTTGGGCGTGGGGCACACTTTTCATTATATCGACCTCCTTTGGGATTTTCATCAACTCTGTTGAGTCCAAAATGTCATTTTTAGTAGAATAACTCTATTCATTTGTATCCACGGGACCCCGGATGAATCCCGAGGGTCCATCCAAGATTTTTAAACTTAGGTGGATTTTGCTGAGTTGCTGTGTCTGGTGGGGTCCGTAATTATGAACATTTTGCCGCATTCGCAGCAACAATAATTGCGGTGATTTTGCTACCTTTGTGGAGTTTTCAGCATTTGCGGTGATTATATCGCATTTGCAGAGTTCCACATTTGTGGAGATCACTATTTATCCGTATCTTCGCATTTGCGATAAAATGTCC